>JAHZMY010002062.1:0-11326 GCA_027743915.1 Seira sanloemensis | reverse complement strand
CGTAAAATAATAAGAAACAATATATATGGTTTACAGTAAAAAAAACGTATGAAAAAGTAAGCCTGATTTGACTAAGTAAAAGGTGTGGTTGCATGATTACATTACGCCATAGTGTTTGTTCCACACAAAAATACTACTGCTGGAAGCACTGGCGTACTTGAAACAAGAACAACCGTCAAGACCGGGCAGAGAGAGAGAGAGAGAAAGAGCAACAGAAACAAAAAAAATAAAGTTTTGGACAAACTTAGAAAAACTGAACTAAATGCTGCTTCTACTCTCAAGGAAATACTTGTTACTAGTGCTTTTGCTTCATCTCAGTCGAGATAAAGAGCAACGAGAAGGTCACTTTACAAATTTATTACACTTTGTGTGTTAAGCAACAATAAAATGACTTATTACCTGTCTCCGCTAATATGATCATTAGTATGGCGAGCTGGACAAGTTGAAAACGTTTCAGACATTAGTGAACAAAGGTGGAGTTGTAGTTGTCGCGTTGCGTGCGACCAACCTCCAACAATATGAATTAACGTTATTAAATTTTATTTTCAAGTGCTTCCATTATTCCTTGTTGTGGCATACTGCCCCTGATTTAACTTTGCGAATCATACCTCTTCACAGAGTGCATGCAGTGTGCCCTTGAAGGCTTCTAATACAAAATAAACAAAAAAAAGTTGTAAAATGGAGTCCACCGATAATGGAGTTGGTGAAGGAGGTGCTCCAAACTTGAATCAGGATAACAATCCACTAGATTCTGGAGCCTTGGCCGGGGGTGAAACCATGGGTGCTTCCGGTGACGCCGGTAATAACGACGGCATGGAAAAGGGAGCCTTGTCCCCACTCACCGGCTCCTATCTCCTTATTGTTCTCGCAGAGCCTCAATCTGAGGAGGATCGTGAGGTCATCATTCAGAGACTGATTAAAGGTAAGTCCAAGAAAAATAAATAGGCTCTAGTTTCTCATCAAAACACATAAGAATATGTAGGTTGACTCGCAGGAAGGAGACGTGTTTGTGTCTTTTTGGGCTTAAAAACGCTTCACTTTATTGATCCACAAGATCCCATTCCAAGTATCAGATTCTTTTTTTTTTCTCTCTCTCTCTTTCTGTGCATGATAACAAGTTAAAAATGCATAATGTGTGCATGCACATTCATGTTTGTCTCCTTTCCAAGAAAACTCACATCTATTTGCCTGGTGGTGCTGGCTGACGTAAGGCCATATTGTATGTGTTATCAGTTACTTTTCTTTATCCATGGCTTAATAATACCAGGAATACGTATGCAATGCATTTCTTCCCATGTCTACGTCTGTCTGCAGCACCGAGAAAATAGCACTCTCTTTTCTCCATGCAATATCTATCCATACTTGGGAAAAAGCACATGCGGTTTGTCTTGTCGGCTTATGGATGTTTTGTACTGCTGCTCCTTGCTCTCACTTCTCCTCTTCCCTCAAGCGAAAGCAAAGGAGGAAACAAGGCAAGCTCTCTCTCTCTCTCTTTGAATGTTGTCCATAGCCATGCATCGCGTCTGCTCACTCCAACTCCACAATCACTCCGGCTGCCGTTTTGGAAAGCCGGTTGCTCAGGCAGCGACCAAACATATGCCTAGATATTTTTTTGTAGGCACACGTCTTTTGGGCTTTGTCTCCCTCACGTTGCTCCTCTCACTGGCTCTGTGATTATGATGGTTGTGTGGTTGCCGTAAAATGAATGCGCTCTCGCAGTTACCCATATATCACGTCATATGCCTGATTTGCCACTCTTACCACATCTCACATTTTTTCCCTTCTTGGTAATAATATTTTCCTTTTGCTGGAGTGCATTAAAAACATCATGGAGCGTTTTAATGTTCCGCCGTTTCTCATTTTTCAAGTGTACAAATCATATCCTGCACTATTTAAGTCTTCATACCTCATTATTTATTGCGTTTTAAGTCACCTCCTTAAATTTTATGAGAGCTCTGAGATGACGTATAGGACATGTTTGCCATTTCCGTGAGTTACGCCAATACATACGTAAAAATTGTAGAGTTGGAATCGAATTGACAAGGATTTTGATTTTGAGACATGCAGGAAATGATTTTCCTCATCTTTTTCCCAATGAGTCAATCAGAAGACTTTTTTAAAAACCTGCTACACTTACTTAGACATTTAAATCTACTCAAGCATCTGCAAAATCTAAAAGATTCAAAAGACTTCAAATAAAGAAAACTTTTGAGACGAAGAGAACGGAAGTTTAAGAGAAAAAAAACTTTTATGAATAAGAATGGAGGTATGTAAAAAAAAGTATTTCTGTGAAGTTCGAGAATTGTGTCTCACTTGAGTTGTTGTCTATTTTTGGATGGATTTTTCCCCTACCTCGTCACTCCAAGAAAGAAAAAAAGTACTCTTTTGAGACAAGACTCACTTTTATGACTTTATCTCCTTTCCTCCCCCGTCTTAAATCTTGCTAGCTGTTGTTTAAAGAAAATTTTCCCGTGTTTTATCTTCACCATGGCATATTCCCTTCGATCAAGCAGAGAATCAGAAAGCATAAAATAAGCTCATAGTACAAAAGCACATCATTCAGGTTCACACTGACGCGTATGTATATTATTGCCCAAAATATTGGATTTTTCGTTAACCGTCTGAAGGAAAGTAGTCAAGTGACTGATTGGTTCCCCAATCTTTTTTTTTGCACTGTCATTGAATAACAAGGTTTCTCACGGGCTCATGCAATGCACACAAATTATGCAGTTTGCAATGCATATTCCTCCTTCTGCCGTATTGATAACGATTATGGCAATCATACTGCAACNATTATGCAGTTTGCAATGCATATTCCTCCTTCTGCCGTATTGATAACGATTATGGCAATCATACTGCAACTTTTTCCCTTTGCCCCTTTTTTTCCACATGAGCCATTCACCAAACTCCCTTGTCCGTGCATGCATCATTACGACAAAAATATCACATAATATTCAAAGCGTGTCCTCTCTTCTCTCCTACTTTTCGTGCCGTTGCTTTTATCATGGTCTTCAATTTCTGAGTTGTGGAAGTTGGGCTTTCCTCATTTTTTTAAGAGAACGTCATCGGGAACGTACTAGCATGTAACATTATACAAGTTCTGTACCCGTAGGGAATCAAGGCATGGCTTATTCAAGAGCAGCAAGCACAGTCCAACAGCAAGGCATAACAATTTTTTTCCTCCAGAAACGTTGGAAGCACATACTACTACTAGAAGCGAGTACCACCAGCAAAGAGCAAAATAACAGAATTTTTTCCCATATACAACTGCATTGTTTCCAATGTCTCGGGGAGCTGTTGGAACTGGAGCAAAAAGCAGACGAAGGTATCACCATGAAAATAAAAAAGAAAGCGTGGACGAGAGTAAGAGAGCTAAACGGAGAGCGAGAGAGTCTCAGCAGACAAAAAATGTAGTTCCCTTTTCCATCCTTCTACTCTGCAATATTATTCCTTGTGTACGAGATTGTGTTTTTGATGATGACGACGAAAGTCATGCATGCTCCAGCTTTGCTCGTGGAGGTATAAATAAGAGGAGGACGAGAAAGCGAGAACAAGTTTTGGAGAGCTGGAGGAAGGTGCCGCATTGCAGATGCATAACTGGCAAAATATCTCCATTCTCTCAATTCAATGACATTATGCGTTAAGCTGGAAATAGACGAGGGCTCTTTTGTATTCCGTCGAGTTTCCTTCACGTTTTCTTTGAAATTAAGTGAAACGTTTGGAGTGATCAGAGTGCTCCATATTCCACTTCCCCCTTTTGTTCCGTATTCAAAGTGGCAACGTCCACGCTTCCTCCTCTTTCAACTCATTCCGACTCCATTCATTATGCATATCTTTATGATCATGCTGTCTTTAACCCTTTCTCCACCCTCAAAGATGAAACAGGGTGACATTCGCAGACAAAAAATATACTCTCAGAGTCTGTCCTACTCGATTTTTTATTCACACGAGTTAGAGAGATTCCCCCAGCAAATGGTCTCATGCAATTCTATCTGCGTGTACCCAAAGAATTAATACTGTCGGGGGAGTTCTCACAGATCCATGGGCAACCTGTACAACACCTTTCCAAATTGTAACCACAAAAAGTGAGGAAAAAAATGTTGTACTTCTTGTTTCCCAGCTACCATATTTTATTCATTTCTCGAAGATCACTTTGGCCAGTGTATGCATATGTATGGTAGATGCGGTCTCTCTCTCAATGGATTGTCGTCACGCTTCAGAGATTTTTGACTCAAAAGACTCAAAAAAAGTCACAATCCCTCAGGAGTAGATTAAATAAAGAAGGAAAATGGGATATTGTATTATGAGACACTACGCGTTTTGTTTTTATTATTGTGTATCGCGACTTTGCTGACTCATCTAATTGGAATCTTGACAAGGTAGAGACAAGAACCACCACAAAAGAGTCTACCCATTCTCTTTTCCACCTTTGAGTACACAAGGATCTCGTTTCATCTGAAACTGAACACATTCACACGGGGATGACTTTCCGTTTTTTTTCGCACAAACGCCAAACTTGCCAAATAAAAACCTGATGCAAGCAAGACTATGTACAACAAAGTTCCTCAAAGATTTTGGATAAACCTGATGCTTTCGTAGAAACTTTTTTTTTGCAAACATTCTGAAAGAGATAGTGCTAATTAAAGAACATGAGCGTGCATGCACTTTTGTCATTAATTTTTTTGTCATTGCGACTGCGCCGCATGCATCAGCCCTGCCTTTCACATGATTGAACATCACGACTCTCAAGCACAACTTCAAACTGCAGTGAATATTCGATACAAGAACGTGCTCAAGTGAGTCAGACTCATTCTCCATTTGACTCCACATTTCCATTTCTAAACAGCCTTTGCCTTACAGCTGGACTGTGCAAAACGAATGAACAAAAATAGTTACATAGTTTAGGAGAAGGGAAGAGAAATATCGTAATGGAGGATGATGCAATGATTATGCAACTACTGTAAAAAATTATTATTATAGTATCTTGAATATTTTTTCATCTCCGCTGCCACTGATTACCTAAAAAATGTTACCAGGTCGGACAAGCCGACTTTTACAGAGTTAGTAATAACAATAATAATAGCGTGCAATTTGCACGCAAAAAAGAACACGCAGCCAG
Source organism: Seira sanloemensis (assembly GCA_027743915.1). Classification (NCBI taxonomy): domain Eukaryota; kingdom Metazoa; phylum Arthropoda; class Collembola; order Entomobryomorpha; family Entomobryidae; genus Seira; species Seira sanloemensis. Next base: position 6,207 of record JAHZMY010002062.1, on the reverse strand, counting down.
CAATTATGACTTTCGTTCGGTGGGCTGGTAAAGTCGGGATTTGGCCATGAATCGGCCTAGACTAAACCGTGCTTTACTTTTTTGTATACTCTTTTGCTCATCCCATTACCTCAACCTCAGTAGACTGGTCTCATAATGATCGTTTTCGTTACACGAGAATGAAGAAGGAAGTGACTGATCATTATCATAATTCTCCTTGCTCTTTTTATGTAGATGACTATGCATTGCACTACTACCACCACACGGATCCAGATTAATACAACTCTCTGAGATGGAGTGAGAGATATTCCAGAGAAGATTTTTGTGCGAGTGTGTTGTAGTGAGAATATGAATAATGTGAATAATATATGATTTCTGAAGTGAGAACAAGGACATTGCAACCATTCACTTTACTTGATTGTATATTTACAAGTGAAAATGGCACAACGCAGAGCGTCATGAGTCACCAGATCTCAAGTATTTTTAAATCTCTGCTTTCATTTCAATAGCACTCATTTCACCTGCTTTGAGTCAATCATCGATTTTTAGAAACTCTTCAAATCTAAAAGTACTAATTAAAATGATACAAAACTTTATCGCCTTTTCAATTGAAGAAATAGATCAAGATCGTGTTTCACATCAATCAATATATATAAATTGACTTGAGAAACCTTTCGATTTTTATTGCGATTTGGAGGGGATGACGACGAGCAAAGAGAAGCAATCTGATAAACCTGCACTTTGCAATCTGACTTACTTCAAGTCATCATGAGACACGCCCACCCACTCGAATTCGGACAGTTGATGTAGAAAAAATGCACCTTATGCACTTCGTGCATCAGTAGACTGGCACAGAAAGAAGGCAAACTGTGGCAATTACATTAGCTCTCAAAGATATATAAACGATCTCTTTGAAAAAATGGATCGAACCTTTAAAATGAATTCAGCTGATGAATGGATGAATAGAGTTGTAACAATGTAATTTATTTGGCATTTTTTTACGATTCCACTGATGCACAAGATAAGTAACGCTATCAGTCCACCATATTCATATGTTAAGTAGCATATGCATAGAGTTGAGAACGGCAAGGGATATGGATTTCTCTACGAAAATTTATTCATCCGTTTAAGAAAATCCCAATGGGAGAGCAAAACTTTTCAGCTGGTATCATTTTTATTAGTTTTACGAGCCTTATTGGTACCACGATCCCACCTCCGAAGTTTTGCTTTCCACCTGAGCGTAACGTGAAAAAGGGAGCCCTTGTACACGACATGAGATGAGGGATGAGATGAAGCGAATAGAAAAATTGCATTATTTAAAAAGAAAAAATACTCTTTTTTCTATCTTTAACCTGTTGGTCTAGTAAAAAAAAATAAGAGTACTACGTAGGCTCTAGAAGTTCGTAAAAAGATTATCATGTTCATGATTACATACATGAGAAAAAAAATCGATTTGTATAAAAAAAACTCTTCTTCTCTGCCGAGAACCACATGAATACACTTTGTTCAATTGTCATATACATAGTTTAGGGTGAGTCAGTTAAGCATTACAAAACCATACTTTACATGCATACCTATGTATTCATTCATTAAAGGGATTTCGTGGAGCAGGTGCATAATTTTTGTGCAACACTCCGTGAAGATGGCTTGAAACGATAGCCTATTGCCTTATTTTTTCAAACTTTTCATACAACACACCACATTAACATCACTCAACACTTTTTTATGCCTGTCTTGTGTTATGCCTTTTGAAATTCATAGGTTTTTGGATGAGTTGTCCATCTGAGAAGAAAATGGAAAAGTTTATGGTTTTAAAGAATGCACTTTTTGAGTAGTTGCATCGTAAATGCATTTTTGGATCGTTTTCGATTCTCTTTATATAGCATTATATTCTCATCATCGAGTCTCCTTGACACGCTGCCAAGCTTTTTTGTGTAGCCCATTGAAATCGAGTGAGAAGTACAAAAGTGGGGCCGACTCCAACTTGTGCAATCTCTTGAAAAATGCATGCCACACTCGAATATTTATGAAATGTCTGCATTGTTAATGAGCACTTCAAACAACGCATTTAATTATGGCTGATGAAAAATCATATCGTAAGGGAAAAGGTGAGTGTTGTTGGGAATGGTAATTTGTTTTAATGGAAATTGTCTGGCAGGAGTGAAAACGCATTTCCTACACCGGTGTGCGGACATCGTTATTTCAAAAGTGCTTTACCTTCGGACTCATTAATGTTTAAACGGGTAGACGCAGCCAAGCCATGAAAACCATTCTTCCTTTTCAATTAAACTTTTAGTGGTAGTGCAACAACGGGTCTACATAGAATATCAAGCAAAGTGGGAAAAGGAGCACTATAATTAATTAGATCAAGAACGTCTCTGCTTCCTCCTAGTTTTTCTGAATAGAAATTGCTTCATTTGAGTGTGGCACCGCACTTAAGCTTGCCAAGAAAAAATGTTCAGGTACAGCTTTTTGAGATGAAATAGCTTGTCCATCTGACTTGTGATCAATGCAAATGTACAAGTCGAGTGTATGTACAGGGGAAAACTTTCTTTTTGTATCGATTTATATGATCGAGTAGGTTGTTCAAGATTCAGCACTCATTTTCGCATCACTGATTAAACTCTATCTGCCGGCTTTCATATAATTGTGAAACGTCTACTCATAAATAATTTATAATTACGTACTTCGATTACGGCGGAACTTTCCTTGCAAGCCTAAACAAATGCATTTAAAAAAAAATCTTTTAATATTAGACTGAACTTACAAGTACGTGACTCGAAGAGATTATGAAATGGACCCGTAAATTGATTGGCATACCTGTTGATTGCATTTATTTACAATTAATTTTAAAATTGAGAATTTTTTAGAAGACCTTTATAAGGGTAATAATGAAATAATTGAGTAATTAGTTTAATATAGTTATGTGATGATGTGGCGAAATTGAGAGATGTCTTATGACGAAAATTGATTTCCAAACTTAGTACGTCGCTTGAAGGATTTTGTAGACAGGAAAATTCACTGTAAATCTCTTGTTAAATTAACTGTCGTTCTCATATTTAATTACCACAATGTAAACAATCCTAACACATTGTAAATTGAGCCCGAGTCTTGTGAAGGATAAGAAGATCTTCACATAATCAGTAGACTGAGACAAATTTGCAAACCAGCCAGTTTGGAATGGGATCTTTGCTCCTAAACCCTCGCAAAGGATTACATTGTGCAAACAAAGGCATTATCATTTTTGATCCTCTTGTGAAAGGAAAAAACTTGAGCCGTTGAAAAGAAAACATGCTTCAATTATTCATTTTCCATTTACTTTTTAGGACTTAAATCTTGGGATATGGACTCATCTCATGTTGACCTGACCTGTGAACTTTTAAATTTGGCAAATGCCGCCCCTGAAGGTGATGAAGCCAGGAACGGTACGTTAAAATACAAAATTTTCTTTCATTTAGTACAGAAATGCTACCAGTCTCCCCTTTTCTCCATTCAACTTGTGAATTGAAAAGAAGAAAGTCATGGAGAAAAGGGCAACGCCATATGAATAGGCCTTGATTGTATAGACTTTGTTGTAACGATGATGGTTTATTCATTATGCAGGAGAAAAGTTGGTACAATGGGCATCGGAAAACTTGGTGGTGGAAGTAAGTGAATTCCATGTTTTTGCAACCATCTCTGTTTTAAGCAATGCCGATGCAAAGTGCGCCAGTGTTGATTTTAAAAAGGTTTTAACTTGAAAATGAAATCTCTTTTTCAAAAGGTGCTCATCCACTGCCAAGTGAACACATTGCTCCAGTGTATGAAGAACCTGCTCTCCAGCTTTACTCGTCACCGACACATCATACATGCCGGCTACACTTTCCAAGGGAGTGGCTCATGGATCCTCCAGGGCATTAACAACTGAAACAAAATTCACTAAAATGATGAACCACACAGGACGGCACGTTCTCCGTAACGGACTTTCTGGAGCTATGGGCCGAGCCGGAAGTTACACGCATCTTAGGCGCGTACAAAGGTGATATTAGCGTATCGATACACTGTGCGACTGAGAATGGTTGGACTGACGACAGACTTCGAAAAGAGTCATTCTCCAAACTGTGCCAAGTGAGGATGAACCCTTCCGACAAAATCTTGGGCCACTCCTCCGGAATTATCTCGTTTGTCGACTACATCTCAAAGATGCTGGTGGCTGCACCCCTCAAAGAAGTCCTCGAACCTTCAGAAATCGTGGGCAACATTCGTTTCAGCCATCCAACTCTGTACGTGTTCCCAGGCGGGCAAGGGGATGCCGCCCTTTTTGGAATTAACGGTTTCAACATGCTCATTGATGGCGGATTCTCGAGACGCTCCTGCTTCTGGGAATTTACGCGACACCTAGACAGGCTGGACGCCGTGCTACTCACACGAGTGAATAATAACGCAATGTGTGGCTTGGACGCTATTCTAGATAGAAAACGTTTAAATCAAGTACATCCAAATATCGGCCATTTTTTTGGAAATGTAATGGAGAGAAAGCAAACCCAAAACATTGAATCAGATATGATGTCGATGAAGCAAGACGAACCCCAACCAGGTCCCTCCTCCGATTTACTTGTGAGTCTCAAAGAGACTGGGCATAGGATGGTAGAAAATCTCCGAAATATCAACTTAAAGCCACAGCATTGCTTCCGCGAAAATGTGATAGAACCTATAAATCTGTACCATAAAGTGGGACATGGGAAACTAGACATGTATGTTCTCAACCCCGCAAAAGACTCTCGCGAAGTTCGCGAGTTCCTCAACAAATGGCACAGTTCTGACTGCAAGTCTTTTGTTCAGGCTAAAATGTCGGTGAAGGTGGAGCCCGGCAAAGAGATGCAGTACCCTGTTCTTAACCTTGTTTCAATTTGTGCCCTCCTCGTGTGGCAGCCTGATAATCCAAGAGAGCCCATCACCAGAATCCTGTTCCCTGGAAGTACCCCACAGCAAAAGATCTTTGAAGCGCTAGGGAAACTGAAACATTTAGAATTTCTTAAATATCCAATCTGCTCTGCGAAAACGTTACAAGCCTCTCACAAGAGTAGGGCGAGATCGGAGCGTGTGATATCAGGTGCACGTCACCATCTCAGCTCCTCGGTTACCAGAATGCCTCAATATGATAAGTCTGCGGCGGGAATAGAGCAAGTTGACGCGGGGGCAGTTCGTTCCGCCTCCGCGCATAGAACCCCTTACTCGAGTGTTCCCAGTAGCAAGTATGGAATACGAGCAAAGATGTCTTCCTCCACGGCGAAGAGTGAGTCTGCCACCACGATTACGACGGAACAAAATGCAGAGAAGGAGAAGGACATTTTGAAAGAGGAGCTTATAAAGCAATCCGCCAGTGATATCGGGAAAGAGAGGAAGAGCCGGGAGAAGGAAAGGAGACGCACAACAGGAGCCGAGCCACAACGTATTATTCCTACTTCGATCAAAGCAGAGAAAAAGGGACTATCAGAAGGAAAAGACAAACTAGAAAAGGACAACTTGGAAACAGAGTCTGCTACCAAAAAGCGAGAGCATAGGGTTACAAGTCGTCGGTTAGAATCATCCTTATCCAAATCAGGAATTAGCACAAACAAAGTTACCTCATCATCGGCTACCTCCTTGGCGTCCGTCACAGGCACGCCATCCTCCACAACCAAATCTGCCACTTCCAGAATTGCTTCCAGGATTGACACTGGCGTAAGGAAGATTGTGCCTGCCAGCCCTGCAAAGAAGGATGGCGAAGATAAGCCTCCCAAAAAGTATGGCATTGGAGTAACTCGGTCCACCAGGGCTGCATCAGCTGCACCCACCCCTGCCACGGGCACAACCTCCCCTCCTTCCACACCACCCAAATCAGCAAAAGACGCTGTAAACCGGAAGGTAGTTGAGACAAAGACTTCAAGACGATCTCTGATTGACACTGTGAAGCACAAAGAAAAAGACAAAACGACTACCTCGAAAAAGCCCACGACGGCCACCGCAGTAAAGGGAAAGACTGTACAACCCACGCCTCCTCCCGCACCCACAAAAACTGCAAAGCCCTCAGAACCCAAGCCGGTTAAGCGACCAGGAACTGTTGCAGCGACCACCGCCGCTGCCGCCGTTGGTGGCGCTGTAGCTGCGGCAATTATTTCAAAAGAGAAGAAAGACAAAGAGCCCGAAGAAGCGGTGGATGAATCTACTGCGGAAAAGGCTTCCACAAAAGAGTTGGCTGACATTGTA
>JAHZMY010002061.1:1884-13020 GCA_027743915.1 Seira sanloemensis | reverse complement strand
TCTAAATAGCAATTAAACATGGCTTTCTATTCAGAACAATATGTCTAGACGCATCTTTCTACAGCAACTTTGTTTAGACTAAAATTTTCATCTCTGAGAACGAACATAGCGTAATGGCTTAATTGAATAAATCAAAATGCGCAATTGAATAAGCGACATGTGTATCATCATTAGCTTCCCTGTTTTTCAAGATTTGAAGAGTAACTCAAGCATCGGTTCATGAGAGCGTAAATGAATGTATCGCATGTCTGCATGAGCTCCTTCATTTACATTCAGCGTATCGACCTGAGCTGAGACACAAGACGAGGCAGGGAGGGATTGTGAGCAAAATCACGGGCATAAATCAACATGAATATTTTTCAACAGAATAACAGTATGTAGTATATGCACAAAACACACCATCGCATTTTTTCTATTCCATTAGTACTACAATTTCTCTGATATGCGTTTTGAGCGGACTCGTTATTGCTACTTTGTATAATCACTGGTGTACAGAGAGAAGAGAAGGATACATCCTCGTGATCACGAGAGGAAAATGGGATGTAAAAAATGCTTCGCTGAAATGAAACGTTTAAAGTTATTATTGCCTCACTCTACACTTGTTCAACTTCTTGCGTTTTTATCTGAGAGCGAAGCCAGAGAGCTTGAATAGATTCTAGAGCTCTCAGTCAGGAGTAGTAGAAGTGGAGGTATGGAAAAAAGAGTTGCTTTGGCTTTGAAGTGATGCTCCTTTTTCTCGACGCTCATTTCGTTCTATTGCTGCAGTGCACGCAAAACACTAACTTTGACTATAATATTCTTGGTATTCTACAGACAGCATCTTTGCAGCGCTATCGTAATCGTTTTTTCTATATCATTTTGATTTTTCTTCGACTTCATTTTCCAAAGATCGCGGCGAGAGTTTGTCTTTTTGTGAGCATTGTACTCAATATGTTGGCGTTGCCAAATGGTGGAATCTGAAATGAAGATTCTGATAGCGTCTTCGGCTTTTTATTATGTTCTTTCGATTGTGTTGTCAATTCTTTATAAAGAATAAGGAAGCGGTAAATTGCTTTGATGAAACTTTTCTTTTGATTTCTTAAGCGCTGCTTGCCATCTACTGCGATTAGAAACTGTGCGCAGTGCACTGAAACCACAGTCGGAAAAGTCAAAAGATTGTTCAAACTAATGTTGAGTCCAACTAAATTTGATTTTAACTAGGGCTAATCACTTGTAGAGAAGTTGCTTTTGATAATCATTAGAACGCGTTGACGCTTGAGCGTTTACTTTATGCTAGGGAGTTTTACAAAAACTTCTGAAAAATAAGAGGACAAACTTTTGTGACGCTCGTGGAGAAAAATCCACAAAATCAGAAAAACTTGCTTATGTGGAGCTAATCAAATTCTTAGAATTATTATTATTTCTCTTGATGGATATGTGGTAAAACTTTGTATGAGAAATGATTATTAAAATCCTCAAACATGGCAAAACTTAAAAGATACTCTATTGCGAGGATTTTCTTTTTAAATCAGGACGATTTTACCTAACTAAAAAGTAGCTTTATTTCGTGTTCAACTTTGTTAGTAGTAGCACTGACCCAACTTGAATTTGTGAACTTAATCATTCAACTAAAAGCATCTTTATCTTCTAAAGTGAGTCTAAATGACCTTTTAAAACTTAAATTACAGCAAATCTTGCTGCGCAAGTTCCAATGAAAAAACAAGTCTAATTTATTCTCACTGTATAAATTTTTACTAAAGTGAGTCTTCTCCTTTTTATCTCCATTGTTAATTTGATCCAAGTATCATATCTCATTAAAAGTGAGACAGAGAAAACCAGAGAAGCAGTGAATGGTCTCACCACAAGAGGAAAAAACTTATCTTCCACAATCATTTTGAAAGGAGCGTTTTTTCGCATTTCATTGTAGGGAGGATGATATCTCCTCACACTCGGCGTACACGTTAAAGTACAGCGAAGAAAAGAAGGGAAAACGACAGCAGCAAAGCAGAGGAAAATTTGGCTTTGGTTTTCTTCTCGCTCCATTCTCCGCTCCGCTTATATTCGAGTGAAAAGCAAAGGATTCCTCCAGTTTCCAGTGGTGCTGAGAGCATCAAAGACCTCAGCAGAGGAGAGCTTCGTCAGTTTCGTGCTCCGTTTTTTTTTCTCACACAGGCATAGGCATTGAACATTACAGTAGAAGAAGAGCAAGCGGATACCTACGCCAAAGCGAGAAAAGTTGTTTTTATTCTGGCTCTCAGAATATTCTTCTCATAGAGTTGCCTTGATAGCTTGCTTTGTGTGTGGTGCTGGTAGTGGTGGTGGTGGAGAAGCAGTTCAGTTCCTTCTTGGTGCTGTGATATCTCTATGTGTTCTCAGTTACTTATAAATACCTACATATTTTTGGATATAAGAGTTCTCGGGGACTAGTCGAGAATCCACCTCACTCCGTTGAAACCATCTCGATCCCTCGAAAAATTGCGTCTTGTTTGGAAGATAGGGTGATGGGGTGAAAGCTCCACCTCTCCAACGAGGCTCGCCACTGTGCATCACTCGAGTGAGGTAAAGACCCACCCTGCAAAGGTCCACCTTCCTCCTCTCAAGCCAATAGTTGGCGAGGCAAGGGGAAAAGCGTGCTGCAAGCTTGTCTCTCTCCTTTTCAGCTTGGCTCAGATAATGCTTTGCCCTCTACTATTATATTAGAGTATAGAGTATATAAATGTTATATTACGCTCTTACATTCGACTTGGCTCCCCACAAGAGCGAGAAAAAGCCTCACAGAGCCAGAGAGGATTCTTCTCTGCGTTATATGCACGTAACTGACTCTGATATATTTGTGTATAAGTCGTTATTAGATGTATGCGCGTATGTTACCTCCCCTCGAAATGCCTGGCTCATGGACTTTCCCTCGTGTTATTCAGGAGCCAAAGCAGCACAAGCAACCTCAATAATGCAAGCCGAGAGGAGAGTGTGGAAGCGGTTGCAATAGAAGCATCTGAGTCTTTTCCCTTCGCTTTTTTATGTTGCTTTTTTGCATTACATATCGTTTGCTTTTTTGGTAAAATATCCTTCCTTCTTTTTTGAAAGCTTACATTTTACTCTTGAGGAAAAAAACGAATGTTGCTCTCTGCTGTTGTTTGATAGAGAATAGAGAATATGTCTCTGATCTTTTTTCTCTTACACTCTCAAGTTTCTGTAATACATCTATACGCCATGTGAACTTCTTGGGACAGAGGAGAGAGAGAGAGAGAGTAATGTGCTTTTGTAAATATATTTCGACGGGTCTATGCACTGCACAAAACTAACTATTGGGGGCTTACCCTCCTCACTAAAACGTATTTTCAATTTGACGTTAAGGAGAAAGGGGGGATTTTTCAGCTCCCTGTTGTTTCTCTTGCTCCTAATGAATGTATTGTAATGGCCAGGTAGTTACGATATATGTGCGTTAATTAAGTATGCAATTATCCTGTGAGATTTGCATACAAACGACCTCTTGTCTTGCTACGTTGTAGATTTTTGTTATTCCTTTTTTATGTTGGCAGATTTTATGTATCGTTGGATTTATTTGGGGCTTACGTTTTCAGTTTGCGTAGACAGAGTTTTGCTTTCTAACTCTTCTTATAATGTTTATCAAGGCGCGTAAAGGCTCGATTTTAATGATTTGGGGCATGTACAAACGGCTTTAGCTGAAAATTTTCTTCGTTTGATATTTATAGTTTGATTCCTTCCGTAATTTGATGTTATATTTTTCCGTTAAGCTTTTATGATAACGCTTCAGACCAGAAAATTTTATATACCAATCAGTTCTGGATTATCAAAAAGCTAATTTCCTTGAGCTGAAAACGTTATAGCTAAAGTCATTTATGAATGCGGCTTTCACATTTAACCTGGAATTCGGAGTTGAAGAAAAGTCTGATCGAAGAAACTTTTGATGAACAAAGTTTTTCTGTACTGTTTCAAGCTTGAAATTAGTAAACCGAGTTGTTGTATGTATCGCTGAGTTTCTTTGACTTGTAGAAATCTTGTGTTTGTGGAAAAAGTTGTGAGGAAACAAGAAAAGTTTTTTCTACATACATATGTAGCCATTTTCTTGAGACTTTAAAACCAAGAAATTTGAATCATTTTGTTTCACCTTTCCCCTATTCTGGCCACTCTCTACACTACGGCAAAGAAGTTTGCTTACAAAGTGCTTTCCTGTTTTAACATTATTGGTTTCTCATTGGAAACTCGCACTAATTACTATTTTTGTCTCAAAACTACATTTCCCCAAAAGCGGTTTTGGGAAGATTTTTATGCTTTTTTTCTAAGAAAAGTTTAATTTGGAGAAGGGAATTTACTAAAGCTACAAACATTCCCATTTTATCTGGTTTAAATTTTCTTTCCAGTTGAGAGGTTCTGTAAATCCTGCTTTGGTCCCACATTTACGAAATAAATGACTCCCCAAGAACAGATTCTGAAGTTGTTGTCACAGTTGTTTGGTCTCTTTCGATGTGAAACTTATTTGGAGAATGTGTTGGAATGGTTGAGGTCAGCACATTTTGTTGAGGGTTCATTCGGGCAATTGCTTTAGCCCATTATCACGTCTTTTCTCGAGTAATGAATGGCCTAGCACGTCCGCGTTCGTCCAGCTTGAGAAAATAATGGATTTAGAGAATGGGATGTGGGCTGAGAGAACAATGGAATTATGTCTGCACTCCGTGTCATTATTTTCCTGCTCTCTCCTTTCCATTACAGTTGGAAAAAGCTTTAGATTTTTATAATCGATATTTTATCATCATGATGGCTTTAATATTTTCTCTGTTTCCGTAATCGGCTTTTATTCTAAAGATGATTTTCCTTTATCTTTTCAGGTCTTATTTGGAGAATGTGTTGGAATGGTTGAGGTCAGCACATTTTGTTGAGGGTTCATTCGGGCAATTGCTTTAGCCCATTATCACGTCTTTGCTCGAGTAATGGATGGGCTAGCACGTCCGCGTCCGTCCAGCTTGAGAAAATAATGGATTTGGAGAATGGGATGTGGGCTGAGAGAACAATGGAATTATGTCTGTACTCCGTGTCATTATTTTCCTGCTCTCTCCTTTCCAACACAGTTGGAAAAAGCTTTAGATTTTTATAATCGATATTTTATCATCATCATGGCTTTAATATTTTCTCTGTTTCCGTAATCGGCTTTTATTCTAAAGATGATTTTCCTTTATCTTTTCAGGTTTGTGACAGAAGTCGGGGAGTGTAGTGCTACACAGTTTAAAATGCTCACTTTGAGCAAGTGTCTCTCAAAAACAGTCATCTTATTTAATGTTCTCCGTATTCACTTTCAAAAGTAAGATATAGGTAAGTGGTGAAACAGCGTGTGAATCAAAGTTTCCAAAGTTCGATTCCAGTCGTAATGGCTGCGGACGACTACCACATGATTTCGAAACACGGGAAAACCGCAACGGCGTCTGCGGTCTCGCCCAATTCGATTAAGAAACCAAAGGAAAGGGTACCCGCCAAACCCGACATGCCTGAAGTCAACCGTTTTCCCTGTAAGAACAACTTTTTTCTATATTTTGACATTGCCCATTGATTGATTGCTTCAAAGAGTTGGCTTGTTTATCATGATAGAATTTAAATAACAAATCTTGGGTTTACAGTCTGCAAATCATGTATCCTCAAGTATCTGGATACAAACAGCTATTGTCCAATTTGTGATGTCCAGCTGAATAAAGCAAAACCTCATCTCAGTCTCAGGTAAGGCTTAGCATAAAATAGAGGAAGGGAGAAACGAGTGATGTGATGAGAGAAGAGAGAAAAATGAGATCGTGAGTGAGAAGACCTCATCGAACAAAATTTATGCAATATGGCGACCGTAAAATATTATGCTTTCCGTTTCCAATTCCTCCCCTGACAATACACATCCCGATTTCATTCTTTCACATCAAGTGGTAACAGATCGTGATAATAGGATTGATGTACTGTAAGCAATATACACTTTTCAATTCCAACATGAGCAGTTTGGGAAAATTGTAGATATTTGGGAGTTGGAGAGATAATGGATAAAGTTTTCAGCATAATATGCTTACACACACACACACGTTGAGAGCCGAGAGTGTTTCGGCTTACTGGTGTGTGCCTCGTCCTTCTTTCTATGTCGCCTAGAAAGAAAGAGGTTGACGCAGAGGAAGACGATTTCTAGGAAAACTTCTCGTTAGCTTGGCAGAATAAAAACAAATATTTTCCGGAAAAAGCGAAGAAAGATTTTTAAGGGTTTCTTTCAGAGAAGCAAGCATTGCATCCGATACCTTTTGTTACTGATATTGGTAGAAATAAAACTTCATATTTTCTCCTTTACTCGTCAATATGTATGAGAAGGCAGTGATACTTGAAGGAAAAACGTGGATTCATTTTAATAACAATGAGGAAAAAACTTGAGAGACGCATCAAACAAGTTTACCGTTTTAATCAGATCACTACACCGATCGAAGCATTGAAGAGTATGAAAGAATAGAGAGTAAAGTTTGAGAATATTATTATTATGGGGCTACACGATGTATACGTTTTTAGGGTGGAAGAGTGTATTTTGCCGAGTGGCATCGTGGCATGTCAAAAATATATACCTAAAAATAACTTAAGCTACAGTCAGAAAGAAAAGCATTTTGGAAGGAACGGAGAATGCACATATAAAGTGATGGAAAAGGGAAGATTTTTTTGTGAGCCAGCGAGAGAGACAGAGCGAGGGCCTAGTGCACTCAAGTGCGAAGTGAGTAAGGGCAAAGCAGGCATATAAATAGATATAAAATACCGTCGTTCTCTAGATCCTCTCTCGTACATGTAGATAGAGATATTAATGTGCGGAAGAATGGAGAAGAGGGGATTGGGAACGTGCTCTCGTCATCCTTTTATGCTATTCCATTTTCTCCCTCTTTTTCTTCGACTTTTCTCTCTCTCTCTCTCTCTTGCTTCTTTTGAGTCATAATGAGGCTCATGTTCCGTCAAAATCGAAGGGAAAAGGGACAAAAATATACATGAAAATGAGGCAACTTGTCTGGGAAATTTTTTGCTTAAAAGTACGGGGAAACTTAGAAAAAAAAGTATGTGAAGGAAAGATTATTTTAAAAGTAAGATTAAAAGATCTATCCAAGCACGGCGACCGTGAATACCCAAATAGGTACGTTAACTATTTAAGCAGATTTTTTCTCAATTTTTTGCCACAATTTAAAACTTTTTAAAATTAAGAATATATATTAGAATTTTTTGATAACAAATAGAAAAATTACGGTATGCTTGTAAAGGGATGCAATGATAATGAAAGCAAATACCCAATTTAAAATGGAGATGTTTGTTCGGTTGCATAATACAATAGTAATGCAGTGATAGAAAGCAGGAAACACCGTTAATTCATCGAATCATCAAGTAAGAAGTTTACAAAATTGACAAGGATGTGTGTATTCCCATCGCACGCATTTCTTGTTTTTGTTCAAATACACAACTGAAATATTACGAACAACTGTTCAAAAGCACATTTCACAGAATGATAAATACATTTTCATTCGTCAGGTAAGCAGTGATGCTTTCAACAAAATGATAATACATCCTTTACCTACAATTTCTCCAAAATGTACTCGCGTAGAAGAAAAAAGTCTCTAGATACCTTGTTTCAATTTCATCTCTCGTTTCTCCTTTCAAAGGGAAATGCCTCGCTGTCTCCCTTTCCCTATACACTCGTCGAACAAAAGGGAGAAAATGCTCAAAATGCGTTAGTACGGAATCCATTGTGAACAAAGACATGATTCCATCTATTTTTCTCCTTTTTTACACGCAACCAGATCGGATGTCATAATACAAAGACTAGTCTACAAATTGGTACCGGGTCTCCTGGTATCGGAAATTCGGAGACGTCGCGACTTCTCTACCAAGAATGGAATGGATTCCGTGGAGGCTGCCGAGTTGGCTTCTAACTCAATTGCAGAGGAAATTGAAGTTGCCTCGGATGTGTCAACTCTGTTGTCCCTCGATGATGTGGTCAGCCTATCCGTTGAGTACTTCAGAAGGTAATGTATTCACTACACTCTTTGCTCCTTTCCTTCCATTTATCATACAACATGCTCTTAAAAGTACATGTCAGAATTGAAAGTGCTCAAATCGCAGAGTTTTATACAAACCCTAATTCTAGATTGCCTCCCTCATGTATCAGATTTTTTCCTGAAGGATGGTAAATGGTAATGCTTCATAGCGATGACATGTAATTTTCGACTTTCACGGTACTTGAACATCTTTTTTTTCGAGCTTGCATGCAGCGACAAAACATACATATGAAAATCATTGCCGAAACTTCTTTTCAATGCTGACTGTGGACTATAGTCGTGTACTTTTGGGCATATTTTTATTTCGTTGCAATGCTGACATTAAGAAGGAAATAAATATGTATACGCTGGTGTACACTGTAATCATGACCATCATCACATGATGTACATTACCTTATCGTTCCCTGGTAAAATGTTATTTTATTGGGTTTGTTGTCAAGATCCGATGTAAACGTGACCCAGAGTAGTGTGATTCATGTCTGTCAGATTACACATGAAGAGTCACGTGAAGCACTTCTTTTTTGCATTTTGCTGACACACACACATAAGAGAAGTCGAGTCCAGTGTGTGAAGTGTACACGTATTAAAAAAATACGATTCAGTTCACTGCACTGCAATATTATGCCCCTATACAAGAATTGAATTAGATGTACCACCTGTCTAGCACCACAAAAAATAGACCAAAGAGCTGTACAATAGGTGTTACCATGATCATGATTCCTTATATTTTTCAGCTTTTTTATCTATATCTGTGAGAACGTGCGCTATTTAGTAATGGACTTAATACAGAGAGAAACCCACCAGCACTCCACACACTGCATGGCTAATTGTAGTCACGAGCACACGAGCTTGTATTTTTACTTATATCACTCGCTCTATCCATCCTCTCTTTCCTTGTTCACCTGCATTCGCCTTTTTTCCTTGAGACAGTAATAGCTTTTTAATGTAAGGAACTGTGGCTGAACTTTGCGGAGAAAATGTAAGAAATGTGTTGCCCATTTTTCCTCAAACTCAGATGAATATAAAGGTTATACGTAGGTATAACCGCGCATTTTTCCTATTTCCACAATCTCATTTATTTATCAAAAACGGGGAATAGAACAATCGCTTTTGGCCAGTAATGTGACTCTCCAATGTTTAAAAAAAGGGAAGCGGGGACGACACAAATACTTTTTAAGTGAAGGAAATTGTAGCTTGCAACACTTGTCCTTTGTCCAATAAATCCCTCTTCAGTGATTGTTTACTCGTTGGCCTGTGTAACCTGCAAACAATATATAAAATGGACGGATTCGGAGAAAAAACAATTTATCCCATGCGATCAACGAGTGAAACTTTATGTTTGAGAAAACACATATTTATGTACATGTAGACGTATCTCAACCGGAATTGAACAATCCGCTCTCATGTGACCACAAAATGAATGAGTCTACTTATTCTTGGACTAGACAAATAGTCGAGGATAAGAAAAGGCGATTTCCCACTCTATAAAAAAGTTGAGGACTTGTGGAGTCCATTGAATTAATGATGNTGGACTAGACAAATAGTCGAGGATAAGAAAAGGCGATTTCCCACTCTATAAAAAAGTTGAGGACTTGTGGAGTCCATTGAATTAATGATGTAATCAATTTATCAAATGATCTTTCTTCAAAAAGTCCTTTTGTTGTGATTTATTGAATTAATAGAGAATACATACAGAAAGTTTTATTGGCATGAAAAAAGTTTCGTTGCATTTGTCCATTTGTCTTTGAAAACCTTGTCTTGCCTTTTTACACGTTTAAATTGTCAATTTAAAGCAGATCAATGATGTATGTGTGTTGTGTGATATTGCCTTTTTTCGGGGATACTGCTAGAATATATGTACGTAAAGAAGATGCCAAAACTGGATGTTGGACATTAGAGAGTAATGGGCTTCCGTTATGACTTCAGAGTGCTCTTTCTCTTATCAGCTCCAGTCTACGGTGTCTGGGAAGAAAATGTTGAAAGCACATACACTTCATGCTTGCATGTGATACACCAAAAAATATTTTCTCTGTTTGAGTTTTATTATGATTACAAAAGGTTTGGGAATGGCAGAAATAGCTCTATCCTTTTTTGGAATGGTCATGCTTTACGAATCTCCGTTCCTGTCCATTTACTCCGAAAATATGCTTTTCACTTTCCCCCTTTTTCCTGCAATAGAATTATATTGGCTCACAACGTGCACTATTGAATGATGAGGAGAGGAAAAGGTGAATTTTATACAATTTGATCAAACCCCCAACCTCTGCGTTACAAGAGCACTTTCAATCTACAAATTTGTATTTGTTTAAAAGTGTTGGTCAATGAAACGAATCAATCATGTAATGAAGGTCTCGAAAGGCTTTAATTAACACCAAATTAAAATTGTCTAAATTTACAACAGCGGAGACGACAAGGACTCTACTGAGCCTCCCAAGGTCGCCGACACAAACGGCAAGCCGTCGCAATCCTCATCCTCCGCATCCTCCACTCTATCAAGTCAGAGTCACCAAACTCAGCAGAATCAGCAGCAGCAGCCAAAGTCAAATGCCAAGTCAAATCCGGTACAGTGTAGTGGCACTACACCATCAAACACTAGCACCATTACAGACTGTGACAGCAACTCCAACAGCTCTGAGCAGGTTTGTTTCTCTCCTGTTTTGAATAATTTCCTCATTATTAGGCTAAATGACTGCAATGACGATTTGATAATGTAAGTGGATGAATGAGCTCGCAGGGAATGCCTCTCTCTGGGAGAGGTACGCTGTGCTTTATCCTGCATACAGCTGCAGTTACCGCTTGTAGACAAAAATTGTGCTCATTTTTCCTTGCTAACACTGTTTAGGGAAAATATTGACGCTAATTCTGTTTACTATTGCTACTATACTAATCAAAACAATACAAGTGTTTGTAAAGCTAAAAGTAGATCTTGATATTGCTTCAACCGGTAATGTGTACATGCATACTATAATATGCATTTTATTTTGTGTAGGTAGTCTCTGTGGAGTGTATTTTTTGCATCACTTTTTTGCTAACTTTTCTGAATGATAAGATATGCATAACTGATAATAAGGCTGAAAGATCACATCTAGTAAAAAAA
>JAHZMY010002060.1:0-10800 GCA_027743915.1 Seira sanloemensis | reverse complement strand
GTATTGTAATAATGGAAAGGAACTCACCGATTTCCATCCATTTCCCAGGCTTCTCTCCGCGAAACATACCGTTTTATTATTGCATTATCCGCTTTCAACAAAATCAAAAAGCCAATATCCGTCTCCCTCTCGAACGCATAAAATACTCAAAACCCCATACTACTTATACTACAGTCTACGCCGTACACTTTGAAAAATCATTTTAAAATAGAGACTCATTTTTTCCACCAACAAAAATATTTTTATAACGGAAGTATCAAATCCCATAAAAGTTTACAGTCCGTTTAATTTGAAAATTCTTGAAAGAGAAAGCTGTTTCAGTTCGGGAGAAGCAGCACGGGCGTAGTTCATAGCGCATCATGTCCTCAAACTATTTCAACGCTGAAAGGGTTACTTTTTTTTACAACCTCTGCTCCTCAGAGTTGCAAAAGGCACATTTGAATACTTCATTCCAGAGTTAAAAGCACATCTTATGTTTTATGCCTTAAAGATGCGCAATAATGTCAAGAGCAGGGAACAAACTCGGAACTTGTGAGTTGACACAAAATCTTCCACTTTCTCCGTCCTCGTATCGTATAGTAATAATGGCCAAATCCATTATCCTGAAGTCATGAAACACAGCCCCATAAAAGACAGGTACTTTCTTCTCTCTTTGCTCCCATATTTGAGTTACAATGTATTCTCTCTCATTTTAAATTATTCAGAATAAAATTAAGGCATTTCAAAAGTGGCTGTATGGTCGATGGCAAATTTTTTACGAGCTGAAGTTTAAAGTTGACATGATAGCTATACCGAGTAAAAAAAGAGCCGTGTTGCACACACTTTTCACCATCTTGAAAGTCCGTAATCCCAGGAAGTATCATGATGATTTGCAGTTCACAGTGGTTTGACTGCACCGTGTATATTTATGGGTGATCAAATTTATATGCAAAGAGCTTCCTTCCTGTTGACGACGCATCTCTGACTTGGGCTCGTAAAAGCGGAGGGATGACTATGAAAAAAAGAGGATTCACATGTGCCACAAAAACCAGAATAAATGTAAATAGAGAAGACCACCACGAAACAAATATGTTTTCAAATGAAATGCATCCCTCCTTTGCATTAACCCTTTCATTTGGATGTTTTTTATGACGGAATATATTCATTGATGCAAATCATATAGGGAGCTTCACTGTTTTTTTGTTAAAATTGTAAACCTCCTTTAAATAAAATGATTTTCGATGATGGTCTTCCATTCAATTCATTTGATGTCACGATGCGTCATCAGTCCACAAAAGGCGATGGCTTTCCTACGTATTTATTCATGTCATCGACGCGTGATGCAAAGTGCCACCATCAAGATGGAAACAATCGAAGAGGATAATTTAGGGGTTGGTATAAACTCAAGTCGTGTATGAGAACCATGCACTTTTTTTCCTGTGTGTAAAACGGTGGGATGAGTCGCATGTTTTTATATCATTAACACCAGCCACCGTTATGAAATCGACGTGGGATTAAAGGCTCTCGCCCCTTCGTGTAATGATGTGCCTTTGTCAACTCATAAATGTATTGCCTGTTTCACAATGAATGCAAATTATGGGCAAGCTTGATTTAACAATTTAAGGTTTATAAATACTCTCTCTCTCTCTCTCTCTGCCGGACAATATTGCGGACGTCGATGAGAGCAAGCGTGTTTTGAATTTCAAATGAGTTTCGATGGGGTGGTGGGATGACACCGAAAGCTTGGGAACAAGTGTAATACTAAAGGGTTAAATGTTTTCAGTGCCGAGTACAAATATAATGTCATGTTTGTAATGAAAGTGAAATGTTTACTCACATCACGTAGGCACTGGACTCGGGAGGGCTACTCACTTGTTGGAAAATCCTGTGGGAAAATCATCCAGAGTTCAGAGTAATTTCTAAAAGACTCACAAGAGCGTCAGAATGTGTGCACAAAAGTTCTAAATTGTTTGGCTTATTTGAAATAAGTTTTAAAATTTGTAAATGTGTGAGTGTCGGTTTCTTTAAAATAATCAATCAAGTTACAATTCGATACACTTGTTTGGAAAAGACATCTTTTGCATTTAGAAGATTCCAAGTGTACACAAGAAGAAATAAAAATGCAAATAAGATGGTGATGAATCGCCTGCTAATGACTTAATTACCGTTTTATTCAAATCAGAAGCTATTCTCTCGCAATTTTTGAGGTGTGAACAAAGACGAAATCCACAACCACAACCCCGAATCAAAGAAAGGGTTGGTTAGAAGAATTTACTAATTACACAGATAATATGAACAAGGGTGTCATCAAATATATTTTTGCATAGAGTTGTCCCTGCAGTTGGCATTTTTCAGTCTCTGGCAGTGTGCTCAAAAAGGAACCATAGCAGTTTTTTTGTTGATCTACTATTTAATAAAATAAATTGTGTACATATCTCAAGTCAAATTCATGATTAGTTTACATTGGAACAATCAAATAGTTTGCCTCAATCTGAAAACGAAATGCATTTCCTTTTGGAATTCAAAGACACTCTGAAAGCCGTAAAATTTTCCGTTCGAAATCCCACCGCCAAAGTAAAATCACACATACAGCTTCTCCTTCTTGTACTCCCCACAAATTTTATGGATTCCTCATTTATTATGCATGCATCCTCGATCATAAACGAAAATAGAGATAAATATTCTCATCTCCGGGAAATTTATTCAATTGAAGATATTTATCAGGTGAAATGAGACTTGGAGCAGGCTTCTCCCTCTTTACTTCATGATCGAATTCATTTTTTACAAGCCACTCTAATCCCATCTAATTTACTTCGCGTGTAAACGTACACTGGGGACTAATGCATTAGCAAGAAATAAGACAGATTTGTTGCAGGATCCGAGAGTGTCATACTGATTTGACTAGATTTTTTTAAAAGTTTTTTTTCTTTTTCCCATTCATTTTTTCCCAAATCTGACGATGAGAAAGCTGTTTCTCCTTGATTGCTTTTACCAATTCTCGTCCACATTGTTTTGCTAAAACTTACAGATAAATGCAGCTCTATCTCATAAGTACATATATAGTACATAGCATGGAACCAAGATGGTAAAAAATCTCTTTTTTTCTTCCGTTTTTATTACTTCCATTTTCGTCAGTCTCGCTTTCACTTTGCTTCTCCCGCGGGAATGCACAGGAAAATAATTCAATCTCGAAGTAAGAGTAGGGCTAAATCTTGGAATTTTTATGAGCTCCGGTGACATTTATGGACTCAATACTGGTAAGAAAACTTTCTTTTCTAAAAAGTAAATACCCACAGACACAGACACAGTCGTAGCGAAGGTAAATCCTGGTTCTCTTTACAAGATGGATACATGAATGAAGCAAAAGCATAA
The DNA here is from genome assembly GCA_027743915.1 of Seira sanloemensis. Taxonomy (NCBI): domain Eukaryota; kingdom Metazoa; phylum Arthropoda; class Collembola; order Entomobryomorpha; family Entomobryidae; genus Seira; species Seira sanloemensis. Next base: position 7,449 of record JAHZMY010002060.1, on the reverse strand, counting down.
GTAATCATATAAAACTGATGTGAGCTTGTAAGTAAAACTGTGCACATGAATCCGCTCTTCTTCTTGCACATGACGCAGGACTGATGCTCAGACGGGATTGTGATGAAGCGGCGAAATGAGATTTTGAGAGTTGAAATGTGGTAAAACGATCATAATCAGATTAGACGAGGCACAATTACCTCTCACTCTCACAGCTTACAAGCCATTGCCAATGCTAACCTAAGAAAATGCTTCGATCACAACTGCCACGCATTCCAGTCACCTCTTAATTAAACTCTGCATGACGCTGTAGGAAATACGAGATAATATTACATACGACTCAGTAGCAAATGTCAAACTCAATTACATCACATGCGATAGCTGGTAATAAAGTTAAATATGCGTGTTTTACGTGACATGATCTCAAGTCAACCCCATTCAAAGTTATTAAATAGGCACGATGCAAGCAGGCAAAATTCCTTAATTTATTAGTGATCAACAGATCTCCCCTTTCAATCGCTTTGCGAGAATTCTTGAGGGGAACTAGCTGCAAAAAAAACGGTCTGAAATTTTGACTGACAAGTTTTATTTCCATTTCATCCCAAAAAAGTTTTCACGTGTAACCTGTTTTTTTTTGCACGGAGCGTGTCAATGTCAATGCGACAATACAACGAGGAGGAGGTCCTTTGCAAGCATCATTTTCCCCTGGAAAATCTTTATATGGTTTTATCACTTTCTGCGAAAATGGAGGAATTCTTGGGTGCTATAGGATTCACCTCTGTGTAAAATTCCAAAGCGGGAGTAAAGCCCTGCAAATAATACTGCTTAATAAAGGGATTTACGAGGTTGCATCTGAGCAAAAAAACATTCTCGGCTTTTATTTCCGTTGTAAATTTCTGTACATGTCTCACTCCTGAGGAATGTGTGGTCTTACAGGCTTTTATTGACTTGTCCAAAAAAAAACCGTGTGTCTTCGATACTAGACACGTGCACGTTGTGAATTTAATCATTCGCTAAAAAAGAATCCGGAAGTGAAATTGGATCCTACACATTTGGTCACACAGTCACAATAATACCCATTCAAATGGAGAGAGAGAGAGGACAAAATGGAATTGTTTTTAGGAAAACTTTATTATCTCTGTGTGTGTTTCGAGCGGGCAACATCAAATTTGAGATTGCAACTTACAGATGAGCTCACAATAAATTAATGAATGTGTACCTTGCAATGTACGCCGTAATTTATTCTCTTTCAAGTGCTTTCTCCCTGTAATTTATTGCTACAGGAGAAAGTCCATTTTCCTCTCTTTCTCTCTTTTATCTCTGGAAATAAAACGAGAGCTCATATGGCTTGAAGCAAGGATTATGGCTATTTTCCTTCGTAATCTGTAATTGGAATGGGCATGTTTTGATGGCGAGGAAAATGAGAGGGGAAGGTGGACACTGCACACTGCAGTCTGCAGCATCTCCAGTGAGATGCTCACAGAGAGTCGAGGCCGTATCAAGTGGCGTAATAATAGAGAATTATTATCTAAACTTGATTGGGAAAATGGTGCTTCATGTATGTATCCTTCCTCACATTATCCTCGGGAAAGTTTACGCTTTGCCACTGGAATCTCCGCACCATCACATCATCGTGTCATTCCGAGTTTTACAGTTGCTATTTGTCCTCTCTCTCTCTCTCCTCTACTAATCCTCGTGAATCCACACACGGAGTCATATATTGACATCACATACGATTAAACAGCTTAGCCCTTCTGGCTACTTTGAATAAACTTTATTTCTCCATCAAAATTGTAATCAAAATTTTATCAAAGCTTTGTAAGTTGAGTCATTAATAAGGACTAACAAAACTTGAAGCCATTTCATTTCATGAGGATTTCTAATTGCAGGCTGAGGGGCGGCCGTTCGTTCAAACTTGAGCTGCTTCAATTTATTCCGATTTTTAGTAAAAAAAAGTGTAAAGAGTTGTTTTATCGGGCAGATGCGATGTAACGGATTGAAAGTGCCCGAGTCGGGCAGCTTGTTGTTTCATGAATATTATCAGAGAAGTTTTAAAGATTTTTCACAGTAAAATCTAAATACTCGTTGCCTTTTATTTTCATTCAAAGCTGTCTCATTAATGATGCTTTATTTACGAGTGTAAAAATGCGATGCATTTGTTAAAACAGTAATTAATTAATTTAATGACCCATCCCGTCCAGCTAGAGACAATGGGAAGCCTCGCTGTTATTCTTGTTCACAATTCGCCAAGGGCACTTGCGACCTCTTGAGATGTCGCGGAAACAGTGACAGCCCACTCAAAACTGGATCCATTAAAGAAGGGAAAACAAAAGCGACCCTTCATTCATCAGTGCCCTTCTCAAGGGATTTTTTCACTTTGAAGAAAGTTTTTCACAAATTTTTCAGAGCGCGATTTTGAGATGTCGCGGAAACAGTGACAGCCCACTCAAAACTGGATCCATTAAAGAAGGGAAAACAAAAGCGACCCTTCATTCATCAGTGCCCTTCTCAAGGGAATTTTTTCACTTTGAAGAAAGTTTTTCACAAATTTTTCAGAGCGCGATTCGATAAAACCGGTTTTGAATCGGACGTGGCTCTGATATTTTCCCACATTTTTCACTAATTGATTTTTTCCACGGTTCCGAAAAATTCTTTAATGGGTTTCATACGTTTTTTTTGCAGGGTGGAGGTCGTTAATATTATTTATTTTTGGAGTTTTTTGAAACTTTACCTGAGCACAAAAAATTTGAGATGAAGTCATTTTTCATAGGGAAATGCTCTTTGATAACGCTTCGTGTGAAGCATATTGTTCGATGGGAAACGGACAGTTTGAAGTTTTAAAGTGATTCAAACTGGTTTCGTTTCATGGTTCTGGGGTAATTATGTCCTTCTAAATCAGTTTTATGAGACTCGAGTGACATTTATGAAGGCATTTAAGTTGCTTAACGGTGGAAATTGTAGCTCTCTGCATTGTTTCAAACGTAAACGTTTTACTGTCTGCGTTTGAATTATTATTCAGCTTCTGTTCACAGCTACATGTACACGCACACTCTCACAGTCTGGAATGTGAGAAAATCATTTGCTTTTAACATTGTAGACTAATTATTATTCAAGTTAACTGTTTCAATTTAATCATTCGACCACAGTTATACTGGATGGCGCAACTAGCAAAACTTGGGGTGAACCCAGCAAAGATTCAAGCTTCTTTTTGTTTTAAAGTGATTCAAACTGGTTTCGTTTCATGGTTCTGGGGTAATTATGTCCTTCTAAATCAGTTTTATGAGACTCGAGTGACATTTATGAAGGCATTTAAGTTGCTAAACGGTGGAAATTGTAGCTCTCTGCATTGTTTCAAACGTAAACGTTTTACTTTCTGCGTTTGAATTATTATTCAGCTTCTGTTCACAGCTTCATGTACACGCATACTCTCACAGTCTGGAATGTGAGAAAATCATTTGCTTTTAACATTGTAGCCTAATTATTATTCAAGTTAACTGTTTCAATTTAATCATTCGACCACAGTTATACTGGATGGCGCAACTAGCAAAACTTGGGGTGAACCCAGCAAAGATTCAAGTTTCTTTTGTTGACGCCTTCCAACTCTGAAATTTGCTCAGAAATATTTTGACATGAGACAAATACGCGTTCGCCATAATCTCCCCAGCTAAAAAACTAATTTGCAACTTATAATGAGCAAAAGGATAAAGTGTTCCCCTCGACTAGGCAATAAAAACTTTGTGCAAATTCCACTTTTGCCATCGGAGCGTGTCCGGGATCAAACAAGGCTCTGCACACAGAAAAAGCAACAACTTTTATTGCGGAACAAAGTGGTCTAAGCCGCTTTCCATTCCTTTCATCTCCAATTTTGCAAATTCCTAATTCGCACATAAAATTTGGCAACATGAAACTGAAATACTATCTTGCAAATTAAAGTTGAGGGTTGGAAATTTAATTGTGTCCCGATGGAGCCATAAAAATGATTGCTAGACTTTTCTCATTTCCCCTTAATTTTCTATATCTTATTCCACCTCGAATTGCCCCAAATGCATAAAGTGCAACCAGGAAGTAAACCTTAATAAAAAAAATTCTGAATTATTTATGAAATCTATGCGGCGTGGGTGTACGCCGGAATGAATCATAATGGAAAACTCATTACACATCGCGTCCCCTTTTATTCCCACTTTTTCTTTATCAAACGTAATAAATTCTGAATTATTTATAAAATCTATGCGGCGTGGGTGTACGCCGGAATGAATCATAATGGAAAACTCATTACACATCGCGTCCCCTTTTATTCCCACTTTTTCTTTATCAAACGTAATAAAATCGTCTTCGCAATATTTATAAATGTGCAATAAAATACAAACCTCCATTTCCCCACCGTTATCATCACATGTGCAATTCTCAAAAAACCCATAGCAGTTTCTCCATCTCTCTCTCTCTTCTGAGTGTCCACTCTCTGAACGAAAATGATTATATGGCAATCATGGCAGCATCTGCGGCCATCGTCAAATTCCTCTCGGACGATTGAGAGCTCTCCGAAGACAAAAGAGTGAGAGAGCAAGCAATACATTCTTCCAAGTAAAGGTCAATGAGAGTCATTTGATTCGTGAGGCATAGAGAACATGACCAACCGTCGTCCATATACTATATGAAATGAGTCAAAGTAATCCGACTTGATTGTCGGTCCTTTTGTATTTATTGTGATCAAATCACACACAAAAAAAGTTTTACTGTTTACTCCGATGTCATCATCATTATCACAGCGCGCACATATTAAGATAGCAGAGGGACTGGAGTAAGTGTCGAAGAATAAAAGTAAAGTGGAGAGGAAAGAGAGAGACAGACACAGTTGCATCATAATCATCAAACTGTCATCCTCAAACGGAGAACTGCAGAGATGTGCTTATATACACACATACCATACTTACATACACACGGCGAGAGTCACCAAAAAAAGACAGAAACACTGCCACAAAGAAGAGTTACGATTATGATCCCTTTTCTTTATACATTTTTTTCTTTTGTGAAAGTCTCTCTCTCTGTGATCGTGTGATGATCGTTCGCCTATCTTCTTTCCATTCATAAAAGGAGAGCAGAAAGAGCGGATTTCTGTACACCACGGCGGAAAGGTAATAATCATAAACTGATATTGTGCACAATGCATGGCCAATCCACGGCGAAAAATAAAAGCCGAGATAAAGAATGCAGGCAACGTTAACGTTTCACTTTTTCCCTGTGTGCCGGCAGAAGGAAAAAAAGAGCAAAGGAGGAGGCGGCGGCACATAAAGTAGCAGTGGCAATAGTCAAATCGCATATCTTGTTTTTTTCTTAAAGGATCATCTCATGAAAAGCCCCTTTTCGACAATTGTCAGTCACTTAAAGACTCCTGTCAATCTGCAGAAAGAGAAGAGACGATTTTCGTCTTCTTTCGTTTCCTGATCTTTCTTTCGCCAAAAAAGAGAGATGTCATAAAAGCCAGGGAAAAAATCGGAGAGTGGAAAGCATATCAAAGTACACGTCATCATTCGCATCAGGAAAAGCATAAACATTTTGATGAGCTTCGTTAGTTATTTATGTTTATTCCCAATTATTTCCTGTTTCATTACAGAGAGAGATGCTCAAAGAAGAGGGAAAATCAATGCATGCAGTTATTCCAAAAGTTTTATTCCCAATTATTTCCTGTTTCATTACAGAGAGAGAGAGATGCTTGAATAAGAGGGAAAATCAATGCATGCAGTTATTCCAAAAGTTTGACGAGAAAGAATTTTTTTGAAAATGGACGAAACCTTTGTACAATAATACCCGCTTGAAAAAAACATTTTGGCTTTGGGTCTGCTCTCCCTCTCTTTCCAAAATCATATTTTCAAGTGGCGTCTCACTCTCTCTCTGTGTCTGATCTTGTGGCCGTCCCCTTCTGGTTGGACCTTTTGTCAAGTGTGTTTTGGGAAATGAGATGATGTTACGTTTTTGGGCTCTCTGATGATATTATGATTTGAACATAATATTACATTCCGTTTCCAGAGTGGTGACCCGCGGTCCAGCTGAGAACTTGATGTACTTTGGCGAGGTTCCCTTTCCATGTTACGTTTTTTGGGCTCTCTGATGATATTATGATTTGAACATAATATTACATTCCGTTTCCAGAGTGGTGACCCGCGGTCCAGCTGAGAACTTGATGTACTTTGGCGAGGTTCCCTTTCCACTAAAAACTGTTTCCAAATGGAAATGATACAAACTTTATATCACGCTCAGCTCATAATTAGATCTGATTCGGCCACTTCCACCCAAGCTTTTCAATCCGAGTAGCAAAAAAATTGTTTACCAGAATGCATAATAATTTTCATGTGCCGTTGACATTTATGTGAGGAGAAGCTGTCCTCTCCAATGTCATCCGTGTACAAATGCTTCGTAAATTTTGATATTTCGACGGGAGGGACAAAGTTTATGTGACAGGTTTACAGCTTTGGACGCAACACCTTCTTTTTTTCAATCAATTTGATCGAAACATTCTTTTTTCCCTGTTTCCTTCCTTCCTTTCTGAGAGTGGTGCGGATGGAAAATAAAATTTTACAACTGTAACTAAAGTGAAAGAACAGGAGGAGGAGTAGTGGTAGCGGCAAGAGAGAAGAGAGAGAGAGAGATTCTGCTTTGGTGGCATTGGCATCAGAATCGCATCTTTTTCTGGGATGCCAGACGGTGCTACGTTGGCTGCTGATGGGCTGGAAATAAAAACGTTTCAATTTGATTTTGGTGACGAGCTCTGATGTGATTGCATACAATGATGATCGCATGAAGAAAAGGGTAATGATTGTAATTCCAGATAATGATATGTGCAAAGTAATATTGAAGTTTAGAACTGTGCGCCGCGCTTTTTGTTTAATAAAAAGCAGAGCAATGCAATGAGGATTATTAGAGTGTGGGCACACATCACAGCCACGAAGAAAATGAATGGAATCCGAGTGCACAGAGATAGACTCTTTCCCAGTCGCAGTAAATAATAACAATAAAAATAAACCATGTTTTTGGGATAAGTAGAAAGGGATAAAGGTCACAGCGGGAGGGATTTTTATGCATACGAGAACTCATATTGATTGCATTCTGCAGGAGGAAAAAAGTGTGGATGTGTTTTGTGACGCATTCGCACCGTTATAAAGTGCAATAAAGTGCATGTGTGTGAGTCTATATGTCGTATGTCGTGACATGATGTAAAGAGGAGTTTTGTGTGGTTTCCCCAATACAGCTCTCGTATAATCTCGGGTGACTTCAGAGAGAGGATACAAATCTGTTTATGTGTTGCTGGATTATTACGCGTGAATATGACAATGTTTTCGTGCGAGATGCAAATAGAGATGAGGGAACTTTCATCTCAAAGTGCTTTTATATAAGGAGAATTTATGATTATGATTATTGCCATTGCGTAATGTGTACGCACATCCAGGCGAAGGTATTAAATTGAATCGTACGGAG
>JAHZMY010002059.1:0-22869 GCA_027743915.1 Seira sanloemensis | reverse complement strand
CCAACTGGCTCCACAACGTGGGCAATGAGGTTTGGTTGGAAAATCTAAAGTAAAATGGTTTGGTTAGTAAAACTTATTTAAATGTCAGGAAATATCGCTTAAAATATAGTTGCATTTTTCAAGCATGCTGTAAATGTGTAAATCGCAATACGTACTATGTATTTATCAAGCAAAATTACTGAAGTTTTATTCTTCCTTACCATTTTCAACCAGTGAAATAATTTTGAAACGATATTTGAGTACGTTGTAAAATGAACGCACTGTTAACTAGTTTTAGAGAAAGAATGAACTGATGCGTTGATAAAAATTCCAGAGAGCACCTTCACATGTGGGGAGTAAAAGCAGAACTGATAAAGAGGGTGAAAATATTCAAAATGAAAACATTTTTAGTTAAAATGAGAAAATTAAGAAACGGCTATCACAAGAGCTCGTCACAAGTGTTTCTGAGTGTGTACATAGGTACCTGGGAAAGGATGACAAAGAAATTTGAGACTTTTTTCAGATTGAAAAGGTTACGTGCACATTGTTTGCCTTTTTTGAGTGTGAAAGGTTTAAAAAGTAAAAAGTCTAAGGATAAAATGGATTAGTAGGAGACGAGAAGGGTGAAGAGCATTATGTCAAGTGTACTCTTAATCCATTGCTTTCTGACTTTTTTAAAGTTTCTTGGAAAACTTTAGTCATTTACAAACTTAATCTTCCAAAAATAAGCACAACCCTTCGACTCCGAGAAATATATTTTTGTACGCATGCAAGCAGAATTTTAGTAAAAGGCTTCATTTTAAATTTTAGGAAAGGAAATGTGCATCGTAAATGCATAAATGAAGTATTACATCTTAATATTTAGCAATGCCTCTAAACTAGCAAAAATAAAAATGCTCCTAATTTTTATATTTATATTATTGGATTGGAATATAATAAACTAATGAATGAGTTCTTGATGTCATTTAATTTAAGCACTACGGCCATCATTATCTTCCTTACATGTCTGGTATTTTATATTAAATTACAATAATTATTGTAACAAACATCCTTTCAAGTTCCTTTGTGACATCCGACACTATTGTCACGCTTGAAAAAACTGTGTCACTTTTGATTCATGTCACGAACTCACACTCTGTTGATTTAAGTGGACCATAAAGCCATTTAAAGCTTTGTCTATAGGTAAGTTGAGAGTGGAAATGGAAACAAGCCTTTTATCTCAGTTTCCTCGCCTGCCAGAAACCGAAATCTTGAAAAAAACATCTCATCATCATTAAAGCCATTCATACAAACCCTGATCTGATATATATCAGGCCTTGAATGTTGAGTGTCACAAAAATGCCATGAAGAAATATACAGGTGGGCAGGTTACGAGCAGTTGCTTGATATGATAAAAAAGGTTAGCAAGCAGTATATGACAGATACAAGAAAGTTTGCAATAACGAAGAATTAATTGGATCCAATTAGAATCTGTGGGATGATAGTTTCATCCATGTACCAAGAAGTTTTTGCCAAATAAAAGCCCTTGATTCTTCCGGGCGGATGATTATTAGTAGTGGTATGGTTTTTCGCAAGAAAAGTCTCATTTCACCCCATAATCCTACTCCATCCTTTCCAACTTGCTTTCCTTCAGCGTTCATTTAAAGTTTGTTTCGCCAATTAAAATATTTAAATGATGCCTTGTTCAGTTTACCTTATCTTAATACAATATGCATACAATTAAACAGAAATTGTATAAGCATCTTTCATTGTCCATGTCAATAACGGAAGTATTGTATATAAACTTTTTAGTAAGACAAACAGCAATATTTTCCCTCCTATCTATTCACTAGAATTTTAATCTCACGTAATCCGGTAGGTACTTATTATAGATATCGCATACAGAACATGATCCAGTAAAGATAATTTATCTAATTTATGTTAATCTAATTTTTTTTGGAGAAATAACCAAAAACCAGAAGTTGCGGAGCGGTTTTTATTTGTGTACAATAATATTAACCAAGGAATTGTACGACGGAATCAGCAATCAAGACGAAAACATGATTTTCCTTTTGAAAAAAAACAGACGACAGAATATGCAAATTACGAGTAAGAATTATGATATTCTTTGATCAAGATAAAGTACAACATGACACAGATTTTTCCAATAACTACGATTGACATTGAATGATACATAAGTTTTCTTGACAATCAATAAATAGAATTTAAAAATTACTGACTGAATGTATGGTACTTGCTTACATGCAAAAATGTTGGTATGTTAGTTGTATGCATTAATAATAAATACTAATCTAGGTAATTAAGAAGATGCATACCAGCAGGATGAAATTTCGGTTAAGAGAATATAGCTCATGAATATGAATTCTAAATTCCTACACCAAACGTCAACCATCAACAATTACACCTACCAGTTTGACATAGAATCTAATCCTTGGATTTGAGGCTTTTTTTAGAAAATATTAATCCGATTCACATGGATCTTTGGTAGAATTTGGGTGTTAAGTCACACGAATGGTTCTGAGTTGAGCTGCCTTTCTATTAATATTATAAATTTTAGCTTTCAAAGTTTCTTACACAAGACAAAGGTTTTCCTTCTTCCAATCAGTTAATATCTATTAATCAATCAGACAGGGGAAATTCATTGTAATCAATAGTGAGTTAAATATATGTATGGCAAGTTCAAGAACGATATGGCTTTTCATCTCCACTTATAAAATAGTTATGTTTACACATTAGTTAATAGAACAAGATTGTGTTGGCGTATCTTCCAAGACAATTTATTAAGTGGGCCAAGATTAAGTATGCAACAGGTGGTAAGCTAGATCATTGGCTGTCAATCGTAGTAGCCATTATTATTGAAGGCAATGGCTGAATATTTTAGGTTGATGGTATCGCAAAGTCTCGTACAAGCTCTAAAGACGTAATTAAGGGTGTAAATAAAAATGTAATTGGGAACTACGTGTACAAATGTCATCACATCAAGAATGTCCCTGTGTGAATGTAGCAGAAGAAGATGGATGATGAGGTCTTTGGGAACATGGCATGGACTTTTTTATGCGCTATTGCATTACAAGATGTTGATTTCTGATATGAAAAGTTGTTGCTTTCGTGGAATCAATCGTATTGACTCACACGCTTTAGCTCGCAATCTATAATACCTAATGAACTGTCAAGTCATATTGCTGGCCATCATCATTCAAGATAAAGTGGATGACTCCTCCTTTAAGAATACAGCTTTATGTCAAAAACTGCATTAATTCATGCATGTACGAAAAATGACACTAGGTTGACGATGTGACAAAATGCTAAGGCGCGTGGCGAGCAATTGGAGTAAATGGAGTACCATCATTTTTAACCGACTCAGGTTTCAATAAAAAAAGAAAAAGCAAATGTACCACTTTTATCAAAATGAGTTATTATTATTTACATGCCGAATAATATTAATAAAAATCTGTAATATAGCACACATCCCTAACGATTCCCAAAAAACAATGGAAATATTCATTTGCATATACCATCCGCTATAAAAGTTGGCGTCTCAACAATATTATTAAGTAGTATTCGTTATTTAGTTGGTTGATCATATTCGATCTATTTGTCAATCAGTCTTCTCCAAAAATGCATTCCATCATGATAAAGGTAATTATTTAGTAAAATATTTTTAAGAAACATTTAACTTGAGTGAACATGATTAAACTTTAGAGAATCTTTTGAATTTTAACGTAGCTGCTAACAGCATGTGCGATGTTTCAAGTCGCATGCGGAGGATACATATCAGCCCCGTTGCAGTCGTCGTATTATCCGGCGACGGGATTTTACCCGGGCCCAGTAGCGGTGGCAAAACAACCACTTCAACTGCGCCCAGCGGTGCCAAACACGAGACCCCCTGTGGTAGCCATTCACGCCGAACCTCCACAACTACGACCAATCCAGATAGCGGCTAGTCAACCCCTTCCAGTTGTGGCTATTCAAGCTCAAGCACCCCCACGCAAAATTGTTCTTCCTGAAACAATTACCCCAAGCTACACGTTTGGGTATGCCGTCAAGGACACAGTTACAGGCGACGAAAAATCCCACGAGGAAACCAGGACCGGAGACAGTGTCGTTGGACGGTACACTGTCGTGGAGCCAGGTGAGTTTTTAATATTTCTAATTCTGTCGTTTTCAAGCTCAAACCTATCGGTATTTTTACTTTTCAACCGATATTGCATTTAATGTCAAGATGGAACGTTGAGGACCGTGACATACACCGCCGGGGTTAATGGATTTAATGCTATTGTTGAACGAACTCCCGGCTATGCGCCACCAAACGCGCCTGCAAAGGTTGTAGCAGTATCGAGACCCGTGGCTGTCGCCAGACCCATTGCAATCGCATCACCTGTTGGGAAACCAGTGGCTGTCGCTGTTCCAGCGCCTGCTTATCCAGTGGGGGCTATTTCAAGACCAGTAGCTGCTTCCCCTCCAGGTCTGATACAGCCAGTTCAAGGTGTAACGACTTACCCCGCTGGATTTCATTTCGGAGGCTGAATGACAAAGAAGAAATGCTTTCGGGAGGATTACCGTNATCCAGTGGGGGCTATTTCAAGACCAGTAGCTGCTTCCCCTCCAGGTCTGATACAGCCAGTTCAAGGTGTAACGACTTACCCCGCTGGATTTCATTTCGGAGGCTGAATGACAAAGAAGAAATGCTTTCGGGAGGATTACCGTTCAAGGTTCCATGTATTCTGACCGACCATTCTATATTTTGTTAAACTTTCTGCGTAAATTAATTTCCCGTGTATAGTCTTTCCATATATGTTGTACTGAATCGTTTTTAATAAAATTTCTGCAACCTCATCCGTTCCATTTTTGTTAGCAAAAATATCGTTCTGAAGCGGCATATCGATACGAGCAATTTCATTTTGCAAAGGAAACTCCGCTTCGAGGTAACCAAATTAATATGTTTGTACATATATCTCAGCATATCAGGCTTTAATACTTATCTAATCGGTAGTTCCGAAACCATCCGTGTTTTTGGGTTAGCTTATCTGAAGGAAAATGTGGATTATGACTCATTCGAAAATACACTTGCTGCTTCGTTTGAATGCACGTCACATTATCAAATGTTTTATGGAAGAAAATGAAATAGGCAATTCACCTTCATCAGTAGATTTTTTGGCTTTGTCCTGCTAATTATTCAGACCAAACCCAATTGCAACGAAAGTCTGAATTACGGAAAAATATAGTCGTTTTTGATCATGTCACATTTTTGTAAAGTGCTAATACGGAAACAAATACATTGATTATCATGAGGGAACCAAATTAAAAATTTCTTCTCGTATCACAGTGCCCCAAGAAATTTTATGTAGAATTAGATAATATGGATTTTCACGCAATTTTCGGCAGTAACGAATTCTTAATTACCGACTATGCAGTCGTCGGAGTTTTTCTTGGCGTCATTCTCGTTTTTGGAATGTACCATTTTGCATTTTCAAACGGTCACCCAGAAAATTTTCTAATTGGTGGAAGAACGACCAGGACGTGCCCCGTGGCTGGTAAAGCAAAAATGAATAAATAGTGATAGTAGAAAGTAAAAATTCCTTTTCTGAAACATTACTAATTTTTTACCTTATGCTTATTTGGTTTCAGTTTCAACCGCAATGTTGTACTTTTCAGCTTTGGCAATAATTGGTACATATCTCTGAAACTAAATTATGTCATACTATTTACCTAAGCACAATTCGTATGTAAAGAGCTTGTACATTATACACATGTTTGTAACATTTTAGAAAGACCTGCAGATATTTACTACTATGGCATAGAGTCCTTCATGTTCACAATAATTTTGGTGGTACTGATTCCAGTAAGCGCATTTTTGTTCGTGCCCATGATGCACAAAATGCAGCTAACAAGTGTGCACCAGGTAGATTTTTTCAAAGTACTTGATTTTTGTTTGTCCCAGTTGAATATAAAATTGCCTTTCTATTTGAAAGTACATTGGTCACAGATTCGACTCGGCCGTCCTTCGGTGGATCACCTCGTCAACCAACATTCTTCACCAACTATGTCTTATGTGTATCGTACAAGGCGTTGCAAGTGTCGCAATGGAAAGGTATTTTGGTGTGCCCATATTGACATCTATAATTGGCATTGGTGCCTTTTCTGCATTTGGCGTGACTTTGGTTAGCTGACCAAAATGTATCTACCTGAAATATTTTTAAATGAAAAGCAGAATTTAACTTAAAGGTGTTATTTCAGGGGGGTCTCAATGCAACTATTTGGACTCAGGTATTCAACTTTCACTGGATGTCCCTTTTCTTGCTTGTGCTTTCACTCACAAGTGCCAGTAAAGCGGGAGGATTTGTTCATGCTTTCGAACTGGCTGCGGAGCATGGTAGACTAAAGCTATTTAAGTGAGAAACAACATCACTTTAATTAAACGTTTGCAAAACTTTCACTTCAAATATTAACGTTTAATCTACAAAAATTAATTACAATTTTTTTGAAAGCTTTTCTCTGGACCCATTTACGCAGCATAATTTTTACAACTTTCTCGTCGGATATGGGTTTCTCGTTTTGGTGGATATGGCGTCCAACCAAGCACTAGCTCTCAGATATTCCAGTCGCCCTACATCACTGGGTGCCATGAAGTAAAAGTGATGACAACATCTTATTAAAGTTACATAGATAAATAAAGCTGTAACATTCTCTGGAATTATTTCAGGTCAATGCTGATGAGCCTTCCTCTACTAGTCTTTCCTAGTCTTTTTTGCCTACTCATTGGGATCTTCCTTCAAGCATCTTACGCTGGATGTGACCCAATCACAGTGGGGAAAATAGACGATCCTCATGATCTTATACCTCACTTTGTACGCACAAGCATGACTTTCATACCAGGAATCCGAGGATTTTTTATAGCATCCTTTTTAGGATCTACTATTAGGTTTGACAATAAATTCTAACCAAATAAAAATTGACAAAGCTGAATTATTAAAGCAAACACTTCTGATTAAACAGCGTTTACACAACGGCCATAACTTCGATTACAGCCAGTGCTTATCAAGATATCGTCTCCAAACTTCCGTGTGCAAATCGTCTATTTCAATCCGTCACTTGCTGCAGAATAATTGGTAAAAGAATTGTGGTCTCCATTCGAGCTTTTATCTTTCACCAGTGTATGTATATGTATGTACATAAATGGTTGCATTTGAACACCGGATTGTTTTCAGAACAGGTTTGACTTTCTCCATTGTGGCCACTACACTGACCTTTCTTGCCGTGCAGCTTTCGTATATCGAAAAGGCTCATTTATTTTCGGGGCAACATAGTTTTTTCATATTCAATTCAGTCTTGATGGGACCTCTAGCAGCCGTATTTATAATGGCCATGTTTTTCCCCTGTGTGAATAAATATGTGAGTTTTAAGAAACTTTTTAACCTAGTAAGTATTCGTGATCAATGTGTATGTTAGTTTGCTGTGAAATATTTAGGGAGCTGCAGTGGGATTTCTTGGAGGTGTCTCATGCATGGGCTTCATAGCTGCGAAGACGATAACATCAACCATTAGAAATTCTATCCAAATGGCTCCATTACCTCCAATTATGGGAGACTGTCCTGATTCTGCTGAACTTAACTTGACTTTCTTCAGGTTTATCCCTTGGCATCCAAAAGATGCGCTAAAGCTTGGCCCGGAAAATATGTAAGACTTGTATCTTTAAATAGTAGAGATGGTTTTACAATGACTGAATTAAAACTGACGAAATCTTATTTTATTTAAAGTGATCTCATAGCCGATGAAATTATCTCACTTTCGTACTTACTTTTCCCACTGGTTGGAACCATTTTTACCATGATTATCAGTTTCCCAGTTAGCATATTCACTGGAGGTAAATCCCAATTTATTTCAGCATAAATAATTTTACACAGATCATGATTCATGGAAAAAGTGAACTAAAAAATGGATTTTCAGGTCTGTGCTTATGTGCGTCGAGGAAAGTGCCTGCAACCTTGCTTCATCCATTCCTTCGATTTTGTGACTGTTGCATTGACTCGGAGGAGCGACAGCTTCAACACGCCATTTCACAAAGATATGTGGACAGAATTAATTCCGTTCTGAATTAAAACTGACGAAATCTTATTTTATTTAAAGTGATCTCATAGCCGATGAAATTATCTCACTTTCGTACTTACTTTTCCCACTGGTTGGAACCATTCTTACCATGATTATCAGTTTCCCAGTTAGCATATTCACTGGAGGTAAAATCACAATTTATTTCAGCATAAATAATTTTACACAGATCCATGAAAAAAGTGAAATGAAAAATGGATTTTCAGGTCTGTGCTTATGTGCGTCGAGGAAAGTGCCTGCAACCTTGCTTCATCCGTTCCTTAGATTCTGTGACTGTTGCATTGACTCGGAGGAGCGACAGCTTCAACACGCCATTTCACAAAGATATGTGGACAGAATTAATTCCGTACATAACATATTTCCCGGAAATAATACACGCTTAGACTCTAAGCCTCCCAGCTATCGATACAGTTCTGTTCCCAATTCCCCCGACACAGAAATGTTTTAGATTATCTAGGTAATTTCCGATATTATATAAAACGGGAATTGTAATGGTTGTGTACATGTATGTAATGTAGATCGCTATGTGTAAACTGCAACAAAACGATTAAACATTTATAGATTTTGTAATAATTTATTTCTCAGGGTATACATACATTTTGTCAAGATTCAAGATCAATTCTTTCATAAAGTAATCTTTTTCACAGCTTGCTGAACTACGGACTATGAACTTTGACGGCTATTATTATGAAGTCGCATTGTATTACATACTTATTGCTATCAATACATTAAATATTACAAATGCCTATAGCGTCTTCGCAGAAAAGTGATTTACTACGTAAATGTGCATGAAGAATGTGATGGGAATACTTAACTAACTATTAATAATATTACGATTAATTAGTCCTGGATGGGGAGGCTTTTTCAATTACAAGCTTATGGGTCTGATAGAGTTCACCAACGATTACCTAAAAGTATTGATAATCAATCAATGAATAACTTCATAGTAATAAGCTCATACCTTAATTAACTTTATAGGAATAGACCGGCAAGGTGACACTTACTTGACGCTTAATCGTAGTTAAATTAGAGCTAGCACGTGCGATTTCCTTCCCTATTTTGCTCACGGTCCGAGAGAGATTTATTTTCTCTGAAGGCATCCCTTATTCTTCGAAGAAAATAGTTCCTGGAAGTAAAGTTTCCATCATTATCATTGCATTCGATACAATTTTTAAAAAATACTTAATAGATATTTGATTTGTATAACTTGGATTCATACCTGTAATTATATGAGGGAAACTTTTGGCTTTCCCTTAGCAAAGTTTTATACAAGCGTAAGACCTCCATTTTTGCAACACTCATTGAGCTGGGTTACGGAGTTTAGTAGTGGAGACGACAGGAGTTGTTGTTGAGGAAGTTAGTAACGTAACTTCCTTTAATCTTCCATTAAATTCTCCGCTGCACTGGCACTAGCTTCAAAGTAACAAGGTATTACTTAATTTCGTATTGAAAAATTGTTGAAAAACTGATAATATTATGTATAAAGTTCAAGTTAGAAAAACTTCAATTTACATTAAAGTGGTAGATGTCAGAAAAACGTTCTGATTCAGTTTCCCGGACCTCGATTTATATGATACCATGTTGTTGTGAGTGCGAGCATGTGTTTTGTTTTTATCTGCGTGCGTGTATATAGAATACACCTTCACCGTTTATACTAAAGCTACCTAATGATCCATTCACTTTCTCCTTCCCAGAGCTCATTATTACATGATTTACATTTTTAATATGCATGATTATCCCATAGGTGTACATAATTAACAAATAGTTATATACTCAGTGTTATATACCTAGTTCGTTACGGGGCAAAGCGAGAAAATGTCAGAAAAGTGAATATGCTTTCACCACCACCAATTGAATGCAAAAGGAGAATTATTGGGGTCTAAAAATATATTTATTACTAGCTAGCTTGATGCAAACGAAGGATTAGAATGAGCATTTGACACTCCATCAAGAACATTGATTATATTTATTAAAGACATGAACAACGGTTTTATTTTATTGTTTCGCATAGATGAATACACATTGAGAATAACGATGTACAGTTAGAGATGCATAGTTCTGTTCTGATAATAATGACGGGATTTTTTGGTATTTTGGTTTGTATAAACGGAACTTAGATATTAGAGTAATGGTAATACAAATAAAAAGGATATTTTTGTCTGCGCTTATACCTAACCATACAAGAGTCAAAGATACTCAGTTCCCCCCTAACTGGTTACCACGTCCCCAGTTATGGCCGCCACCGAAGCGCCCACCTCCTCCTCCGTTTCCTCTGTCTTCTGCTGCAGCCGGTCTTCCAGGTGGTGGTACACCAAAACCTCCCATTCCACCTCGTACAGGGGGGAATTGCGACTCCCTGAAACCAGCAAAAAGTACGGACTGTTTGGGGATTTGATGGAAATGAAATTCTACGGTAAAATTAATTTACACTTACAGAAACGCAGGCGTGTGTAATAACGCTGGTCCCCCATATTGTGCTGGGTACTCGAATTTAAGGAAGAAGTACATATGGCCCACTAAAATTCCTATCAGTTCAGCCATCCCCCTAAAATTTCAAAAAGGACAAAAACAAATTGTAAGTTTGAAATCTTTAAATGACCAACTGAAAAAATGCAAGGAATTGATGAGCTGTTGCGATATAAAATCATTACGCAATTTGTGACTTAAATATTTGGTTAAAATTCGATTTTACTAACTGACAATGGTAAAAAACAACTCACCATCATGTTCATGAAGAGGCCGGCGATAATGCACATTATCCAGTTGAACATTAGCAAGAAAGCGTAGTCTGCTGGCCTTACAGCAAAAACACCTGTAAAGTTGTTCAAATCGGGTTAGCTAACTAGAGCTTGGTTAAGGTTAAACAAAATCTTTAAAATCGTATAATGCCCACTTCACTTACCAGTTTCTAAAAGCTTCGAATAGTTGACTAAGAAATACAAATTAATCAAGAAGTGAAACCCTGTCTGCGGACTTATAGGATAGAAGAACAACGATGTTCCAAAACGCCATATCTATAAAGTAAATGCACAAATTATAAATCATCTTTTATAATCGATTCTTGCTTGATTGAATCTGTGTGATCATCTCACCTGATAATTGTGAAAGATTTCTTCATAGCGGAGAATTAAGTAGTATGGGGAAATCAGGCCGAAACGACCAAGCAGTGAAAGTGCCACTGTCCCTCCAAACCAGTATCTGGTTAATTGAGGTAGAGATCGAAACCAATCACCAACATCCGCCATGATTTGAGTCTGAGTAACTCCAAACTTTCCTACAACTTTTCCGTCCCAGTCTCCTTATCTACCTCGGTCCTTTCTCCTTCGAGTTATATTTGTTTGGAAACACAAGCTTACACTTCTACCATTTAAAACAACTGAATAATTAAAACCGCTTGCCTCCTTCACTCAAAGTCCTGCGATGGTATCTTTTGAAAACTACCTGTTTGAAGTTTTTTTAAAATACTAAAGCACGTATACGTTGTATTATGAAAAACTACGTATATTATACAGGCCGAAGAAATAAATGGATAATCAATAGTATCACCAACGTAAATAAATTTTTAAGCAGGTTTGCGTAATCGTTCAGGTAAAATGTGATTCCTATCGATTCCCATCTTCTCGTCGTATTTATGATTTTGTGAACAGAAGCAGAGAAGAGGAGAGCTGAGGGAAAAGGCTAAATGACTTTTGTCAGACTTGTCTTTAGTGACACGTAGATTATCCTTATGATTCCAAATAGCCCCAAGTTTGAATCAGGTCAATCAATATGCAGTGCGCTGTTTTTGACTTGACTTGATATTTTTTATTTAGAGAGAAAAGACGAGTCAACTATAATATTTACACAGCAGCTGCGGAAAGCAAAAGAAACCCCAAGTTTTTTTTATACACACACACCAAAACACAAAACGCATTATCCGCTTTAGCACGTTCTGTGCAATTTTCTATTATGTACATTACATGACAAGGATGTTATAATGGTTTGGTTTTCATTTAAAGCAAAAATCATAGGTCACCACATTACACCATGTAGCAGAGAAATATGCCTACTTTTCTCTTGCTGTTTTGAGCCTGATATCTCTCGGTGGAGAAGGTGTCCCTAATATTTTTCGTGTTTATGTTTTAGTTTAGTTATATTATGGCGAAGCGGACCATTTCATTGCTCGAGTAAATTTGTGAATGAGAGAGAAATAGTGCGTGAAGGTCGATAGAGCAATATATTTCAGTTTAAATTAGAAAGAAGTGAAAGCCAAGTGAAAATTGTTACAAAGGCAAAAGGAGTGAGCTTTTGTGTAAATTGCATTTTCTCTCCCACAAGGTAATTGGCGAATTTTTGATGGTAATTTTAGATGTGGAAAGGAGTAAATTTTTCTAGTTGCCATTCCTCATCAATTATTTGTCGCTTAATGATGTGATTGACTCAATAAGCTTATACAGGTGACAGATTTGAGCGTATACATACGTTTAATTCAGATAGATAAATGATATGATTGTCCTGATTACACAGCCCGTGATCAAACTTTTTCTGACATTCCATTCCATTGTGTATTCACTGTATTTACCTCGCATGTACCGATCTTTTCAAAAATGCTTGAATCGAGAGATGAAAGATAATCATGATATTATCATGCTAGTTGTTAAAAATGGAGAATGTTTCGTATTTACCATTTCAAATTATACAGGACTGAGAATAAAAGAAGAGCAGTATGTAGAGAGCTACATTTACAAAAAGCATATCATATTCTGTCGTTCGTGTCGTGTGATTGATTATTCTCGAACCTTGGTGAAAATCCTTGTAAAATCAAATCATATCAAACAAGGCTGAACACTTCATTTTACACATACCACGCTGAATTGCATCCGTTCTAAATGTAATGATTTATTCTTGATTTGACAGTAAACAAGATCCACGGACTTCCCTTCTTCAAATGTCAAAGTTTTCATCCAGCTTTACTCCAAGCCATGTGCAAAAGCCTATCAGACTTCCTTACACGTGGTAAAGTAACGCATTTAGGTTTTCCATGATCTACTCGTCTTCTCGACTGCAACTGGCCAACGGCAAAATGAAGTGAGGTCTAATCTTTTGGCCTAAGTCAATATCCGACTTAGAAACGATGTTTGGCGCCTGCCGATTTTCTCAAGACCAAGGTACATTAGTATGATGACGCTCTTTTATTTTACCGATTGATGCACATTTGATTTTGCATGGTAAAAGTGGTGCATTGTTTAAAAAGATTTGGTTTGTCATTTTCAGACGGGTAGCTACTGCTAATTGTCAGCGTATTCAAAATGTCGACGGGGAGTCTGAGGGACCTTAAGGACTCCATGCCTGTGGCAAAGGTCCGCAAAAAACACTCAGAAGGGGACCTCCTAGACTACATGAATTGTTCAGAATCTCAGTGGTTGCAGTACGATGAAGTTGACGCCCTTCCAACCATATTACGATTTAATTTTTTCGATATGTTTTGCATTCTCCTCTCAATGGGCACTTACATGTTTGACCTTGGAATGGACATATATGTAGCTTACATATACTACACAAATTCTCATATAGGCTACTTCGTACTAACACTGGTGTTTGTGATTATTCCTGCTGGAACTATGACTGCATTTAGTCTTCGATGGTAAGCAGAGTCTTCAAAACTTCATTTCGTTTCATTCCATTTTGTTGAATGACCACTGACCGCTTTCATTAAAAAACAGGTACGTTATGGACATGGACAATCAGACGATACCTAAGCCTTCCTGCACAAAATGGGTGATTCGAATAGTATTCCTGTTGCTTCAACTCGCACCAGTTTTGAGGTGTGTACATATGTACATATATGTATAACAAGAGAAAAAAAGTTGATCAGTTTTTGCTATTTTAATATGTATAGTCAACGTTCTCATTTTCAATTTATAAATGTTTTTAAAACTACGTAGGTACATTGATGCTCTCGTTTATGGATTGAAGAGTCGCAAAGCTGCTACACAAAACGACAAAGCGCAGCAAATCAAGTATTACACGTACATGATTAACGAAGACGCGGATTCTACTCTGCTAAGACTGTTTGAAGCGTTCATGGAATCTGCACCTCAAGTGACTCTTCAGCTGTACATTTTGATTTACCATTTCAACGATCCTGTAGACCAAGGTCCATACAATGATCGAAGCAGTAAGCACTTAGTTTTTAAAACCTCCATGTTGTTTTTTTAAACCACTTGGTAAATCTTTATTTATAATCCACCTTAAAAAATTGTTCCAGTACAATATCTGGCGGTGGGATCCTCATTGTTTAGCCTGGCATGGTCTCTGTCCGCGTACAACAGGTCGCTAAGATTTTCTCAGCCAGAAAAACCAAACATAACGTACAAAGGAACCTTTGTACAATTTTTCTGGCACCTTTGTGGCATAAGTAAGTTTGGGGAACTATTTCATCATATCTTAGGGTACACTTTAAACCTATGAATTATATATTATAAATCTTTTAAAACCCTGTTTTTCTGTTTGAAGGTGCGAGAGTTTTTGCTTTGGCTGTATTTGCTGCGACGTACTCACTGCTAATCGTAAGATTATTCAAAAAAATGAAATAGGAATTTACTATTCCTTAAATGTATATTGCATTAATTCCATATATTATGATACCGTTAAAATAATTATAGATTCCTGTTTGCCTCGCCCATTGGATGGCTATGCTAGCTTGGCTGATTGTCCAAGGAAATCAGGCTTGTTCTAATCAATGCGAAGAGACTCTCTTCAATCTAGTCGTTGCATTCATCTACGTCTTCACGTTTTTCAATATTCGAGACGAGCCAACGCGCTACAAATACTTAACATTCTATGTCATTTCATTTCTTGAAAATACCGTCCTTCTCCTCACTTGGTTCTTCTCCTTTGGCCCATCAACTCCTGAAATCGTCTGGTTTCGAATTGGTGGTTTGGCTTGTGACTACATTCTCTTTTTTCTTGGAATCATCTTCATGGTCGTTTACTATGCCTACTTGCACCCGTCGGTGGGATTCCGTTCATCAAAGCAAGCGGATGATATGGTGAAGGAAAATTCTCAGGGGAGTAATCAACAGCCCACTTGCGCAACCGTAGCTCATGCAGAGCATGTCAATCCAAAAAAGCCTCTTACAAGGAAAGGTTCACTTTCACTAGATCATCCAATATTGTTGTCGAATCCACAGAGCGCTAGCAGCTCCAGGAAGAACGTGACGTTCTCGTTGGATCATCCAGTCAATAACGATCATCGTCCTGGCTCGTCAACAACGACAGCAACTCATGCCATTTCGTCTCAAGTTGAAGGCCAAAAGAATGAAAGTCAGGTGAAAAGTAAAGCAGGACCAAACGATAAAATTAACGATGAAACTGCGTTGTGAACACACTACGACTTCTTTGATTTTAATTGAGACGTTGACAAAAAAAAATGCACATTTACTTGCCCTCAACTGAACTTCTCTCTGGTGTCTAAACAATTAAACGCTATGTCATGCCTTATGTAAGCCTGGTTAGAAATAATAATTGTACGCAACGTTAAACAAACTGGCTAGACTTTTTAAAAAAATGCTTAAGTGTGCAAAAGTGTACTAATAATAATACTTTACAAATGTTAAAAATGAACATTGTTTCAGGTAAAAAACTATTCTAATACAATATATACTAGGATATTAAGTATGTACTATTATTTGTTCCTAAAAGTGTTTATTGAGAGCTTTCATCCATTTCAGAGTTGATAATATATTAATATACTGTTGTCTGTAACTGTAACGAGTAACTATCAAAACAACTATCGAGGCAGTTGTACTGCCTTATTCGGAGTAGATTTTACAAAAAAATATTTTCTATATATCTATATATATTATGCATGTCAAACATGAAATAAATCTTATATTCAGACATGTAATAAGAGTTAAACAAATTAACATTTAATTAACAATAACTGTACTGGCAATTACTTAAGTACTTGTATTTTTGACGGAGTGTGAGCGAAAGAGTATAACCGAAATCTAGCTATATCAAACTTATAACGTTCATATAATAATAGTAATATATAATATTAATTTACCTTGTCAAATCTACCTGTTCTTATTGTATTGTACCATGCAGCGGTTTGCAGTACGAAGCTTTGATTTACTTATAACGACGCTTTTTGATGGGAGTGAAAAGAATGCTTGTAACGTTTAGTGTTTTGTCCGATGAGCGATAAGATCGGCGATGTCGTAAGTGCAAGTACCTAAAATTTAAAAGGGTCCAAATATGTTTTGTAGGATTGAGAGAGGAACTCTTGAACAGAGAAAAGGATTGAGGATAATGTATTGTTGCCTGTTGCAGTTTTTGAAAACTGCGTGTGTAGTGCATCTAGCGATGATATTTTTCTGTTCTGATTTACTGCTCGCGTCTTCAACTTACTGTTGGTAATGTTCGTTATATTTGAAGGCTTGTTTATGTTTTTAACAATAATATTTTTATTTGGTTTGAGAAGCTGCATTGTACGAATATTAAATGGTAATTATTACATTATTAATTTTTCGATTACTTTATATAGTGCTTGTTCAAGAGATGTAAGATGTATTAGTTTTCCATTTGTACTTTTGCATGTGCTGTAAATTATAATTCACTCTCCTAATGTTTTATAGTTTAAAGGTTTGGATAACGCTATTTGCTGAATTTTATTTTTTGTTACATTTTCTTTCTGGTAGTTGACGGGTTCAAACAAATTAAATTGTTAGTAAAAAGATAAATGTGATCAATGCAGTCTTTTCAGTACATTTAAATGGTCTCCTCGAGTATTATGAAACTCGGAAGGTTCAGAGTCTTACAATTTTCGCAGCCAAATCTTACATTAGACTGTGTACACTTCGAGTCTTCACTAAAACACTTGTTAGTCTGAGTAATTACGTGGAGGAATTCACAGATAGATGCTGTCACACCATAATTACTCCTTTGAACTGTCGAAAACAAAATGTTAGTAGTTTATCATTTATCTCCAATAAGTTCATTGTAATAGTAGGTATTGTCTTGCAAACTGAAAAAATAATCATACACCACATGTATTTAACTAATTATATTTTAATTTATTTTCTTGTCGCAAAGATGCTGGCATTATTTATGAATTTGTAGTTTTCCCGTAAGATTTGCCTCATGCGCAAATGGTACTGAACTGATAATTCGATGTATTGGTCTGTGTAACGCATATCGCCTCGAATAGCCTGAATGCAAAATTTTTGTTGTTATTCGTACTCAATTGCAAACGTATCGAATTAACCATTAAATTACGCAAGTGACTCAAATTGGACCCATTTTGAATTGACCTCTCTACCACCACGAAATATTTGTTGAACTTGGTTGTGTTGTGCATGTCTTGATGCACTTGTACAATATTAAGTCAACCTTGATAAATTACTGTTAATGTTCGCTGTCTAAAGAATGTTGAGGTGACAAAATGGAGCAAGAGGTGGTTGTTAGTCACAAAGAATGGAAATAAAGTGACGTTTAATAAAAAAATTATCAAGAATTTATTCATTTATTTCTGCATGTATAATGTACATATATATTTTTGCGCTTTTACTTGTCGTAGCATAATCGCTTAGTTTTAAATCTCGGTATCAAAAGCTGCGATAATATTCTTAAACTAATTTTAACATCAAAAGTACATTCAACATATCTTATCCCTTAACTTTCCCCTTGACCTGGCGGCGTCGGAGGGGGAATGAAAAAATCAACTTTACTTTTGACAATGTGAATAGGGGCGACAACCTGGAAAGCAAACAAAATGATTTTTTTGTCAAAGCACTGTTCCTAAAAATACGCCTTGAGCAATTGCTTTCACAATTTCCTGATCATCATAATTACTACAACGTTTGCATATAAATCTACCTGGGCACCACATGGGCATTTCAATCCAGAGACAAAGTTGTAAGATCCGATTCTGGCATCACATTTTGGACATTGAACTTTTCCTTTCACCCATTCTCCCTTATCAACGATTGAAGGCATCCACTTGGGCATGTGATCTTCAGGTATGTACCAAACATCCGATTTGCAGTGAGACGAGCATTCAGTTACTAATGTTCCATGACTAGATTCGACTCGAGCTAGATTAAAAGAAAAAAAACTAATTTAGCAAACCGACATGTGATAAAGTATGTATATCTACGACAAAATTTAACCAAATTATTCATCTTACTTGCTGGATACTGGAGAAGAACTATTCGACATTTCCTGCACTTCATTGGAAGTGACTGATTGACAACAACGCCGTCTGTCATTTTTGCAGCTTTACAAGTCTGTCAATCAAAATGACATTTGTCTTTGTTTGTCTGCTGAAGACTACTGTTTAGTAAACAACTTTGCACGTGGTTTTAGTAGTTGCTTTCCTAAACTCAACGTTTTTGACAAGTACAAAACATTTTTACATGCCAATCGGAAACACGTTAGTTTAATTTCCCGAAACAAACGAGCTGGCAGAGAGACAGAGAGATTTGTTTATGTAGATACTTTGCATTAAAATGTAATTAACTTCATTTACGTATTCCAATTTGTTATTGTTGCTGTTTTGTGAAGAGGGAATCCAATGTCTGAACAGTTGAAAAATAACTTTTTAAGTTTCATTGCAGTGTGCAGTTGCAAATGTGTTTTAACTTGGATGTGTGGGAATATTATTTATTTATATTTGATCCTCTTATAGTCTTTTAATGTGTCAACTTTTTATTGCCGAATCTGAATATCTTTTGAAATGATTAGGTTCCACTAAAAGGTTCCTCAAATTATTTTATTATGCTATTAACATTACTTTTACTATCCACAAAGCTCTACAATATATTAAGTATTTGATTTTCAAGCATAAATGTTTTTGTTTATTCTACAGGATCATTGCGGTATCAGCATTCATGATTATCCGGTGTTGTCCGTGCTCTCAAAACGTGATTAAGATGCTACAAAAGATGAAGACACGGCAGATATGCGGTGTATTGTTGACATGTGGTTGGGTTCTGAAGAATCTCTGCGTCTCAACTCTTCGCGGTACTCATCATTGTTGGTTCTTCAGTGGATGTCGGGAGTTGTATCAGCGCAGTTTACTGGTTAGGGTGTCGCCCTTGTCTGTCATTGAACCTAAATCAAGAAATGGAGAGCCAATAGAGATGAACGTTACACCTCACTTTGGCTTTTTGACAGCCGTCACAGGGGAACACTATTACCATTTCCCCTCGTTGGTACGTTCATTTTTGATGTTTCGAGCGTGTGGCCAAGGGGGCCAAATTGTCATAATTTCCCCCCTCAGTTGCTCCAACATTAATTTTACCATACTAATACTCGTCTTTAAGGAATTAATGCACATGATTGAATTCTGGAAAATTAAATGGAGAAATAATTATGTTGAAATATTTTTTTGCAGGTACCTTATCCATAATGTTATTGATCGCATTTGAGAAAAGAACAGAGGAAGGCTATTGGCTTTGAGTATGAACACCCAACAACATTGTTTTGTATGGAAAATGTAAAAAAGAGACTCGCTTCGTTCTCACAGACTTCTTGATGCTTTAGTTCGCCTGGGAACAGTCCACTCGGAGAAAAAAGGTAAGGGGAACCGACTCTGACTCTCCAATTCTTCAACATTTTATCCTTTCAGTAAACTTAAATGCATGTACGTGGATAGGCTTATATATCGCTTTTAATGTTTGTCGGAGGGTCGTATAATGTAAGACTTTTATTATTTCAGAGAGAGAGAGAGAGAAGTAGGATGCAGGCAGAGGAACGGATTGTGTTATGTAGAGTTTTTGGGTGGTCATTGTCACTGCGAGAGAAGAGTTATAATATCTCTCTCTCTCTTTCCGTATAGCCCATGCACCAGAGTGAGTTCGCGAGAGAGACGAGCTCCGCACATACCGTGAACCAATACGCTAGGATAAGCAGTGCTTTAACAGATAGATTGTTGTACAAAATATATTGTATTGTAAAGGTAGCGACTAGAGACTAATAATGCCTAGTGTTGTTCCTTCTCCGTTCGTGTCAACTCATGTCTGTCTTGTCATCGTCCTCAGTAACGTTTTTTATTTTTGATATAATTTTTCAGTGCCCTAAAAGGAGAGACTTTGGGGTCACACGCTGCTCAGCAAACTCTGAAAAATTAGGAATCAAATCTAGGGAGGAAAAAAGTTTCACAAGACAACAAGACGGCAGAATCATCTCATCTAGGATCTGAATTTAAGTAATCACATGAGAAGGAAACAACATAAAAATCGGTCATTTTTTGTAGTTCATTTGTACAGTTGACCGTGTCAGTGATAATCGTCAAATTTTTCTATTTGAAATTATCTATGTAGATACATATTATTATCTATGTGTGAGGGTGACTACTTGTAAATATAGTATTTTTTAGAAAATCACACCGAAAAAAGAATATATCCTACTAGCTATCACCTATTATTGTTATACTGGCTACAGGCTGAAAAAAAGAGAAGTACCGCTGCTATGTAGCCATACTAGATAAGTCTTTACTTCATCAAAGCAAAAACTCTCTCGGAAAAAGGAATATACCTAAAAACGGGAATGAAAGCACCAGCACGCAGTGCATTTTTGCTCAGCCGAAGACGACGACGGGAAGGAGAGCTTTCCTACAATAATGTGTATTAGGAGAGAGAACAAGCTCAAGAGAAGCAGGCTGTGTTTTAGAAGCGAGAGAAGGCAAGTTTCTATTGTATGAAGCGAAAAAGCAGAAGCTTCTAAAAAGCTTCACTATAATAACTATGAAAAACTATTAAAGCATTCTTCGCTTTTTTGGTTCGGTTTTCGTTTTTCTATGTTGTGAAAAAAAGTGTATGTGTTGGCGAGAGAGAGAGAGAGAGAGAGAGCAGAAGTGGATAGAGTGACTTGAAAAGGGGAATCGATAAAATAATGTCTCATCAGAAGAAGGAGCAGCAGCATCATCATTTCGTGCATCTCCCTCATCGGTACAGTCATCATGGGAAAGGATGAGCCTGTGCTGCTGTTGGTTTCTGGTGCTAGAAGAGCTGCTGCCACCACTAGAGGAACTACTTCTGCTGCATCCATTTCTTACGAAATTCATTTTACGGACACGGGAAGAAGAAGGCAAACTCCTGCCAAAAAGGCCAGGAGCAGGAGAATCGGGCTTGTTCTTGCTACCTTGCTGAAGAAGTAGAGGAATCTTCCCATTTATGTGGAAGTAAAAACGACGAAGGAGACGACGTCTTTGTGCTATTTGAGCAAATTAGATGTGGATGCCTATTCTTTCCGTCAAAAAAGAAGATCATTTCAAGTCAAGCTCATACAAACTCCGACTTTGGTTGTTGTTCCTTCTGCTAGTGGTGTGAGAACTCGAAGGGAAAGAACCTATAAATGATGAAGTACATATAAAAAAATTTAGTAGGTAATGAGAAGCTATGCCTATCTTTCAATCATTCAGTTAAGAATGATATACATATATGATGGACTGATAAATAATACACTTACGAACGTATGAGGTGTTCTTTTCTGGTCTTCATTCAATAGTTTCGTAATTTTTTACTACTTCGATAATTTTGGCACATTGTATTGAAATAGGAGTATCGAGTAAAAGTCTGTTGCGGAAATTCGTACTTACCTTTTCCACGATGAGAGTAACAAGTGGAGGAAAACTAGTGGCATTATTATGGAGTAGTAAATGAAAATGCTTTTGAAAGCGTAACTGTGTGTGCTTAATAGAACATGTGTATTATCGTGTCAGCCACGTGATTAAACAATTTCATTATGCAGTAATAATAAAAAAGAGGATTATACGGAAGATTGGATTCGGTGAAAGCTTTTCAGGTAAGAAAACTATATGGCACAATTTGCATTCCTAAACCTTCCCCAGGAAAATTTGCTTGTATACGCATTTTCATAGTCTATAGAATTAGAGAAAAAGGCTTTCCATAGTGCGTGTGTTAAGGTTGTACATAATTTGTAGTAGGATAGTTTAATCGGTAAATTTGTGCATACCTATTCACCATATTAGCATCTATGTCATATGAGGCGCATTAAAGTCACTTTTTTGCAGCTAAACAATTTCATTTCACCCTGGTACTGCCAATTGATCCAAAATAAGAAAAAAATGTGCTTGTAAAATGTTTCCACTTCCAGTGGATATCACCCTGAATTTCCTTTTGATATTTTATTGTCTGTGTCACATTTTGCTTCCTACACAGCGAATAGTTTCCGCATGCTAATTTTGGACGATGGTGAAAGCAAACTTAGAAGTTTACTATAAAAATATAGTTTTCATACACATTTCCATTTTATAAAGGTGGTACAGACATTTTTTCCATAATACAAAATTCCACTACCACCAAGAAATGGAAACGGCTCTAACAAATATTTGCATGAAGTCATTATATGCAAGGATATACCAAATTTACTGGTAAGAGGGTTTCCATTTCAACACATTTTTTAAAAAATGCGGTTTTAATTTACTTTTTTGTTTTGCCAGTTTGGTACAATTTTTATTATTAATATTGCACACAACATTAGCTATTTTGCTACCACTCTAACCTTCATTTTCTCGTTTAGAAACTATTACAAATAGAGGAGAAAGTCATCATCACACCATTGGTTTTGCACACGCGACTACCAAATGCTTTCATTAGAAAATTAACTCTAGACATAGACTCTAGCTTATACGGTTGTTATTAAAATCATTACCGTGAGGGTGTAACTATTGGTCGAGGTGAAAGTTGCACTCTGCAAATTGCGGGTATTTGCATTCTCCTGCTGCTCCAGTTGCGATTTTGTGAAACGACCTGTGACATACGTATGCGAAACATA
>JAHZMY010002058.1:0-10871 GCA_027743915.1 Seira sanloemensis | reverse complement strand
CTTCCTACCAAAGCCGGTTGGTATTTTGAATGGAGTTTGCGATTCCCAGCTCAAACATTGTGTATAATATATATGTATCTTTAAGGTATCATGCTTAAGCCTCTCAGCTTCTCAAGTCAAGGGATATACCGACACACAAGCATTTCAATCCTACCTTTTTTATTCAGGTAATAAAAATAGAGGAAAAAAGTTGCGTCGTATGCGTAAGCTGTCAGATTGACGAGACGCTAGACACATACTGCGAGCTGAAAATCTTATAGAAACCTTCGAGGCATTCATTCATTCATTCATTCATTGAGATAGCTTGAGGCGAAAAATAAAGGCTTTTTTACCGTTTCCTCTTTTCACTCGCAGAAACTTTTTTCTTTTTCCAAAGGTGAACTGAATAGGAAAGACATCTTTTTTAAATTGAAGATTTCTGAATTTTGCTTCTACCTTTTTTATGTCTGAGGTCTCGTAAAGGATTTCCTATTATTGTTTTTTAACTCTTTATGAGCAAAGAGGTGGAAATATAAATATGTCTGTGTTTATCGCTCCTACACTTCCGCTACTTTCTCTTCGGGCGACTTCCCTTTTAAGAAATAATTTTCGCTTATCTCATTCCTTACCTTGTAAGAAATTGTAAAAATGCAACTTTCTCCTTTTTTCTCTCTCTCTCACTGGCAAAAGCTTTGGCAGCTTTCCCATATTTACGTAATGCTTCCCTTTAAGTTTTTCCCTACATTTAGCAGGAAGAAGCCCTTAAAAACGATATTTTTTAAACGGAAGGGCCATTACGACTCTTAGCTGCAGAAACTGCTAAAAGTTGCGCGCACGTGCCTTTCTCCTTGTGAAACAGACACAAGTCTGCAGACTCTGTAATAATATCAAGCTACAAAAGAATTTCTCTTTCGAGTGTTTCTCTTTTTTTCTGCACTGAGACGTGTTCGGCTTTTTATGCTTTCCGCAAATTTACGACGTCATTTCACGCACCTTTCTCTCACACAGAAAAACCATTGGAACAAACAGTAAACGCTTAAGAGTCAACATCGATTAACATAACAATAGCAAATATTTCTGTAAGGAATGGTACAACGAGTGCCATAAAAATAACATTTTTTTCCAAGGAGAAAAGTGCAGCATTCCCATTTCCTTTCGCTGTTTCTTGAAATCCAGCGGCATGCAACCGTATAACTTAAACTTTACAGGGGATAAGATGAAGAAAAAAGCCATTGTTTTATCTCTTCAGTCCATTGCAACATCCTCTTTCCCCTCTCCTAGTTTATTCAGAAACAACAGAGATAAGTCTAATGTTTTTTTGTGTGTGGGGAAAGGGCACACACCGAGAGATAATGGAATGTGTCTTCTCAACGAATTTTTTTTATGTCTGAATGACTTTTCTGTTTGTGTCAGTGTCGTAGACATCATCATACCATCATTCTCTCTCCTTCGTTTCCATCCAGGTTCATCCTTATCATAATGCAGAAGCCAGAAGCACAGACCCATTAGAAAAAAAGCAAAACTGGAGGAAATGAGAATGAGAAAAACAGGCACAGGCCTTTTCCACCTTTTTGCGTTTCTTGAAAAGAAAGCAGAAATTATTATCTCGATCGTCATTATCATCATCATCGTGCTGAAGAAAAAAATAGATTTTTCTCCTCAAACCATTTCCCATCATTTCTCAGTGAAAAAAAATGTTCTTCCTTTTCTGTCCTTGTCCAGCAATGCATTTCATTTACGGTGCAGCGAGCATCATCATGCTTTTCATGGGAGGAAAGTGCGTGTAGAAAGTATTGTTCGCTCTCTATTATTATTACGATTATTATTATTAGCCACTATCAACATTATCATCTTACACACAAGTGGTTTTGCTTACTTCTGGAGATGAGCTCACGTGAGACACGGGGAAAAGAAATGTGGGCTTGCTTTTGATGATTACAGTTCATGATGGCTCATCATGATGATTCCTTCTCGTGACTTGTTCTCCCCTTTGAAAAGAAATGAAAGACAAAAGTAGAATCTGGCTCAGCATGAGAAATGAAGAAATGAATGGGAGCCCCTGCAAGAAATTGCAGTAAGGGAAATAATAGATATTCCTACAATATCCTATACATTTATGCTTCGGAATGAGATTTTTCCCAATTTCTCAAGAGGTCTCCAATGATCATCCTCATTTCTCCTGTCGTCGTCTTCCCATTCGCATTGAATCGCTTGGCGATATTCTTTTATATTGGAAAGTGTAAACACTCATAAAAATTTTGTGCGAAAGGGTGTATATATACCTATGTACCTGCATCCTCACATATAGCCCTGCATGTGTGTATGTTTAGAGAAAGGTGGAGAAATTTCACCGTCCCTGTGAGTTTCCCCACTTCGTTAAAGTTGAATGGCCTGCTTTCTCCCCAAGAATGGAGGACTCCGACAGGGAAAATGGACGAGTTCTAAAAAAAATTCTTGTGAAAAGAAAGCAAAATCAGTTCATTTTGATTGTGTGTATGTATGTATGTATATGAGTATGTGTGCTCCTTTCTCTTGATCTTCATGAGCCTTTCTCGTAATATGTGCATCGGGACAAATTTTCCCTTGATTGTGGAACTCCTCCTTTTCATGAGAAGAAAACTTCTTCCAAGGCAGTATGGCTCCTTCGAAGAAAAACTCGTTTAAAAAGATTTTTCTTCTTTTTGAGAGATTTTGTCTTGTTCGCACTTGAGAGAGAGAGAGAGAGAGAAATGTGTGTTTCCACATGGGGAAGCCTTCTCCATTTAACTGCACGACGACAATTTCCCGACACACATTTAAGGCACACACACAAATGCATTCCCCTTGAGTGATTTACTCGTTGATTCTCTCTCTCCCTCCTCTCGCAATCCAATTTTTGATGGACATTTTTGCAACTAGCAAACGAACCGAGAAAGAGAGAGAGAAAGGAAAGGGATTTCGATTGTGAGAGATTTACCGCGACTGATTTCGAATAAAGAAAAGAGGAGCCACTCTCCCATTCACTACGGGACGGGGTAATGAGGACGATGACAGTTTAAAACGAGATGCGTATACATATTTACATGCAATGTGCCTTATACACATGAAAATCCTCCCAAGAAAGTTTTTTCTGAGGCTTTCCCTTGCACCTCAACGAACTCTTTTTGTTGGAGTTCTTCCCACTCGACTACGATTTCAAATGGAAATTGCTTCGTTTATACATATATTCATTCCCATACACACACATGTCTCGTCGTCGTCACCCGTCAATCTCAATATATTCCAACTGCCTTTCTCCATCGAAGAAAGCTGTACTTTCTTTCTCTCTCTCTGCGCTCCAGTGAAATTGGGGAAAAGGACGATAATCCTTTTATACAACTGCTCTCATCATACAAAAGGGCTCCAAGTCCATGAGAGTGAGAGAGGATATATACATAAGAATATGTGCATTTTTGCCCAATTTGGCCGCGCAGTAAATGGGAAAAGGAGGGCATGTCCAACTCACCGAAATGATTATGATGATGATCAGGATCATCCTGAGCTCGCCGTTTCTAAATCGATATTTTACACTAGAGTGGATATTTTTAAAGGCCTTTGTGTGGCACACAGGAGAATTTTTTTTTCGCAATTTAACTGTATGTCCCCTGCTGCTGGTGAGTCGGATGCAATTTAATCCATGATCACCCAGTTTTCTCCTCTGTACCATTTTCCCCAGAATTGAAAAGGGGGAAAAGTCCTGGATACATTCATACTCATACTGAGAAAAATCTGGAAGGAAAGGATGGCGAGGAATCAACAAGATGAAGACCAGCATTCAAAAAACGGATGCAGAAGAAAGAAGAGTATACATTTTTTCGCAATTGTCCTCAATTTCTTTTTCATCCATTCCATCTTTCCCCTTTTATATTTGATGGATGCATTGCATTTCTTCAGCTACGGTCCGTACTGCTCCCAACTTCAAGGGAAATACTAGCAAATTCTTGGAAGGAAAACACATTACTTTGCTGCTGACATTGCACAAATCATCCTTCGTTCGCATTTTCGTGTCCCGCATGTATAAAAAGGAAGGAAGTGGAGTGGGATCATTGTGTTGTATCGTATATCCCATTTTAAGCTTCTTTTTTCCACTTCACTTACTCTCATCTTTTGAATCGCCTTCCTCTATCCCCTCTCATATATGTACACACTCATTCGCGAAAAATAATACATACAGAATATTTTTACGAGAAACAAGAGCTGCTGGAGAAAACTGCACTTTCGTCCAATTTTTTCTCCCTCTCCTTGTGTTTATATTATATCTAACTTTTTTATTCTTAGTGTTTCTCTCTCACACATCCAGCCAACATTACATTGTAGCGGGGAAAGTGCTCACAATAATCGGCTTGGCGAGAACGTGCGTTGTTTCCCTAAACACGCGGAGAGAAAGCCAGTTGGATGAGGAAAATGATGATTGTGATGATCATACATGGCGTAAAAAGCCAATTTCTGGCGGAGGCAAATTGAAAAATATTGTACGGCTTATGGGCCGTTCTCGAAGGCTGTTTGAAGGTTTTTTTCTTCTCTTTCTCTCCAAGACTTTTTTGGATGAAGAGAGAAAGTTTTTTACTGGGCTTTTGCAAAAGCCATCTATCCCATTTGTATTTAGACATTTGAGATCGATGCGAATTATGGGGTATGACGATGATGATGGAAGGTCTTTAAGGCAGAGGGGAATGGGAGTGAGGCAGTGTGTCAATAAATTGTTAGGTACTTTCTCCTCCTTTCTCCACTGGCCCTTTTTGTGTGTGCATGTATGTCCCCTGCTACACACATTCCCTTACACTCTTAGATTGGGATGAATGAACTGGACTGACCATCATGATCATCATCACCGCGTTCCGTTTCCTTCGAAGGGAGCCAGGCCATGAGCACCGGGTAAAGTAAACATGAGAGCAGAAGAAGAAAAAACTCTCGAAAAGAAAAAAGTAGGCCAGCAGCAATGTAGTGGCAAAAATACTTTTTTTACTGTTCCCTACTTTCCTCTTTGCTTAATAAAAGCTGGGTGAAAAAAGAAGAAAATTGCAAGAAAAAGTTGACTATGAGAGAGAGAGAGAGTGCTTAGGGCTAAGCTGGAGGAAGAAATTGCAAGCTTGTTACAACTTCCTACATCCACTCCGCTCTTATGTGATACCATTGACATGTATGATGGGCTGGAGAAAGCCACGCTGCTCATTCCATATAAGAAATTTAAATCAGGGCAGTTGAAGCAGTAGTTGGGAAAAAGGACAGTCTTACTTTCGCTCCATTGCTTCAAAAGCTTGAAAAAATTTCACAACTTCAAAGAAAAAAACTGTATGTGTATCGTTGAGTAGGGGAAAACGTGATGTTGCATTGGTTCGTTGCGACTTGTTCCAGCACACATGACGAAATTATCAAGCCTCTCCAGAAGAAAAAGAACACAAGTGGGACAATTTCCCCTCCATATATAAATCTAAATTTATTTGAAAAAGAAAAATATATGTACCTATGTATGTATATGTGGAACGGTAATCTGGATGTGACAACTGGAAAAATTTGATTTTCCTTCATCCCAGCCTCGAGCGTCGTGCATGACTACTCACTTTCAAAGTTATACTTTCACCCTGTGAAAGATAAGCAGTAAAAACTGTATTTTCTCCTGGAAAATTAGATATGCGGTCCACGCAAATATCCAGCAGCAGCTCCTCCTGTGCTGTTGCTGCACGAAACCTGCTGACTTATCCCCAAATTATTCCGGAGGCACTAAACTGATCTCACCCAAGTTGCGTTTGCTTTACATCAGCGTGTTTTCATAGGAACTTCTGTAATTAAAATTTTAGCTAGGGAAAGAAGGTAAACAGCAACGCGGTTACTGTAAGTTATACTAAATGAGAGTGAACAACCTTCGCAATTTTTTGTGAGGCCCTCTTTGAGATTAATAAAATGGGGATGAAAAGTCAGAAAAAACTTTACTGACACTTTGACTTTCTCTCAAGCCGTTCTCTAATATCCAAACTGCTAAACTAAATGAAACATGGAAAAAACAGACAACTGTGACAAAAAGCAAAGGGAAACATAAAAAAGCTTGACTTGTAACAGTCTTGTTTATACTAAAAGTTCTTGTTCTACTTTCACTTAATTCTCCGCGCGGTGGTAAAAGCAGAAAAGAAACATCGCACAGATATAAAAAGTTTTCTCCAAGACTAGGACAATGTAAAACGTGAAAGCTACCTGAAGTGATTTACCTCACACTATAGTTGACAAAAGACATACGTCAGTCGAATCAGTCGAAAGTGAAAGTCCGCATTGAATAGTAAAAATCCACGAGTCATTACAGAAAAGGCTAGGCAAAACTCGCAATAATATTTAGTTTCTGCATCCTCGAAATTAGAAAACGTTACATTTAAATGTACATCAGGCAAGATAAGAAATGCTTTTTCGATGTGCCCAGAATAGAGCACGGGGACTTATGGGCCTGACGCACACAGAGAACCGTAAGATAAAATGAATGTGTTCCGCTTTCTCCCTTCGGAGAAAACTTTCCCAAGCAAGAAAGATGAAGACAAACAAAGTTTCAGAGCTTACCTCTCTGCTTTCTCTCTGCTCGTTCCATATGATGGTGGTACTTGTTTTTAGAATCATTTAGCAAATATGTATATTTTTCCTTCCTTTCTCTTCTGAATCAAGATGATGAGTTGGGAGAGAGAGAGAGAAAAAGAATGCACACAGTTTTGGGAGAAGAATGGGAGACATGCTATTGTGTCGTCCGCTCCGCTGACTATGTTTTCTCGGTCGATGGAGTTGATCATGTTCACCCGCTCCCATTCTCCAGCCTATCTCAAGCTCTTTTCCCTTGATGAGGAAAAATTCATCTCTCTCTGTCTTTAAGAGAGAACATGAGTTTTTCAAAGACGATCAAAACGAAGAAGAGAGAAAAATATAGAGAGAGAAAGAAGAGAAATTTTTTATGCTCTTGTGAGTTTTCAGAGACAGAAGGTGGACTCGTTTACTTTCACCGAGGTTGCTAGAGAGGAGGAAGAGAGACTGCCTTTCCAAACGCCACGGGAATCGAGTGTATTTTTATACAGAGGAAAAATTTATTTTTGACTGGTGTTGAATATTTACCAGAAAACTTTTTTGTTCATTGAGACGCCCAATAGAATTTAAACCCATACTCAACTACTGTCTGAAGAGTGCAATTTTTTTGCCAGAATTGGCCAGACTGAATATTTCCCAGCTAACATAACTACTTTTCTCCAAGTTTGCTTTTGCAACATTCAGCGTGTGTCTGGAAATGAATGGGCCTCGAAACGTCTTAAAGTGTGCTGCGTCTTGCAGTACCTATGCCCACCCAGTTTGGTTCAGCGAGTCAGACACACATTTTGCTAAGGGAGGAGGCTTTTACCTCTCAAACACATCTTTCCTTGCTTTCTCTTCTTCCCATGAGCCATCCATTCCTAACAAGAACTTATGTAAATACGTGTGTCGGCCCTCTACACGCGAGTAATATGTAACATGAGTAAAGTTTAATTTAAAATGGATGGATGGTTTAGTTCTTCTTACGAGGCGTCTTTTCTTTTAAGCCTCTTAAAGTCCCGTTTTACTGCGGTTTACTTAAGGCAACGAGTTGGGCCCTTTTACTCTCAACTTTCTCTCTTTTTTAGATATACAAGGCTTTACCTTCCTTATGGGGGTCAATATTTGAAGAAACTGAAGAAAGAGGAAAGACTGAATGAATGATGCTAGAAATGATGCAGACATATGCTATCCCCGTATGACTGTAAACTTACCTCAATTTTTTATTTACGAATTTGAGCTAACTTAAGCCCCGGAATCGAAAGTTGGAAGTAGGTTGTAGGTTAAGAATCTGTGATTCAAAATCGTGCTACCAATTTCTGAGCGTGACAAACGTGCAACCGCCTTCCAAGTATTGTGTTGCAATTTGTGATGCGAAAATTGAATTCGAGAAGTTGGTCCAATTTGAGATGTAAATGTAAACCTTTTGCAGAAGGTTAGAAATGTGTGTCGTTCAAAATGGCGGAATGAAAGAGAATATTGAGTTTTGGGAAAGCTTTTTCCTTCTTTCATTCTCGAGCCGATCGTTTCATCTGGTTAGCCGAGTTGTTAGGAAAGAGAGAGAGAGATTTAATTGCTTTCATGTCATGTTCGTCTTGTCTATCGCATCTCTCTGAAATAGAGTCTCAATTTAATTGCCTTCATTAATCTCGGAAGTCAGGTAGGTTTGTAAATTGTGTGTGACTTCACTTTCAAGAGTCAACTTGTGACGTGGTTTCTCCTCTTGTTTATTTTTTACGAGTCGTCAACATAAATTGGAAGAGCCATTTCAGTTCTTGGCTTTCTTCTGGTGTGGTTTTGACTGAAGTTTAGGGGCGCCTTTTAAAATGTTCCTGGTTCAGGTACTTTTTCCAGTGACCCATTTCAGCTTCTTTGAATGACGGTGGTTAAGTTCGAAGAAAAATTCACACAGTTTTGATTCTCGAGTTTAAATTAAGTTTGTGGAGAGTCTATGAGAATCTCATTCGAGTGGAGAGAAATAAATCAGAGTAAAAAAGCAAACACATGTTGGAAATCAAAGGGAGCTCACACATCCTCATACATCTCCAGTTATTTCGTTATTATTTTGTCTGTGGAATGATTGAAATTGCCAGAAGGGATATATTATTATGATGGGATGAAGAATTTTCATGATTTTCCCTGATCTCGTGTAGAGGAATAATGACAACTTCCGCTTCATTCTCACTCTTTGCTTCTGCTTGCTCATCATTAACTTCCTGCTCGAGGCATGTGGGTATATGTATGTACTCAAAGAGATAAAAATGAGTCTATGCTTTCACTCTACAAGACCACAGCCAAAGTAACATTGTCATTCTAAGCATGGCTTAGAATAATCACCCAGCTTTCGAAAAACGCCCGTTCGACGAATTCTGCGAAGTCATTAAAATGATTCAATTGTCAACTCTTTTCTTCAAGCTTTTGACTGCATCGAGAGAGAGGGACTCATGCATTGTATGTATGTACGTTGTATACGTCCCAGTGAAAGGCTGGAGAAAGTGTATCTAAATATGAATGGGGAGTACAATACTCTTCCGAGAAAATCTTCTTCTGCATGAGTGATTTCTGTGGAGTCATCTCTTTTTAATATCTCTCTGGTCTTTGTGTGTGCCAAGTACCACTGTGCGCTGACTAGAAATCAAAACACATTCCAAAAACTACAAGTCTCAAATGCGTGTTTCACGGTAACGCTGCTGCATATCATTTCCCTTGGAAAATTTCGAATGAAATGTTTGAGCTCATGCTTTCTCCTGTAGTCCGATTTCTCCAGCCATCCCACAGCGCGGGCTAATTACCACGCTGTAAATTAGTTTCGAAAGATTTCTCAGACCCGTAGAAGTAGCTCATCCTCATAGGTATAGCGGCACGTCTTCCCACTCTACCGCCTCCCATAAACTAGCATTTGCTGTAAAGTTGCAAAGTCGCTCTAACTTCATTTCCGCTCCACTCTGTATTTATTATAGCGGGTCGGCACACTAGTTGAGGCTTGCACTCTCTCTCTCCAGTAGTTTTTCCCACATACATTTCTATATACCCTCTCGCATCCGATCCTGGATGCCCTACATTATGGCTGGAATTAACGAGAAAGTTGTGTAGCACACCCATTCATTTTCACTTTGGCTTTCACTTTTCCTCTATCAGCCACTACACACACTGTCTCGAAGTATAGTATTTATCTTTTGAGCTGGCCTATATATTTTTTGAAAAGACTTGCGATAATNCTGGAATTAACGAGAAAGTTGTGTAGCACACCCATTCATTTTCACTTTGGCTTTCACTTTTCCTCTATCAGCCACTACACACACTGTCTCGAAGTATAGTATTTATCTTTTGAGCTGGCCTATATATTTTTTTGAAAAGACTTGCGATAATAATATTGCTTCTCATTCTAACCAAATGCACTTTATATCTTCCCGTCGGCCTACCAAAACCGAATCCTCCATGATTATTCCTTGTTTTCACTGTGAAAATCCTGTATTTAGGTCACTACACTCGCTTCAATGGTGTGTTTTGCAGTTGCACACACGTTGAATTGTGAATTTAGCGAGAATATTTTTTTACTTTCCTCTTTTGGCTTCAGCTGCAACTTTACTGATAAAGTAAAGGGAAAAATGGTTCCTAGTTGTTTGTAGATGAACCACTTTTCTCCAGCTAAAACAGGCAAAGAAGGGAAGAGTGCTTTCCCCGCATTTTCCGCTGGGAAAACTAAACCTGATATTGGCTACAGCATTACAAATCCAGCAAAGTGTGTGTGTGAGTGAGTAAACTTGCAAAATGAATTCAGCAAAGAGGAAAATGTTAAAATTTAACGCGCTCGGTTCACATGTGCTGGTTTTGTCCGGTTCATGCTCAATAAAAATTGCAGAAGTTTAATTAATAATATTCATGACGGATGTAGAATACGTGTGTTGGTGGCCTTCAGGGCTCAATGCCCCTTCTTTCAAATTGGGTGAAGTTAGACTACCAAAAACACATGAAAACCTTGAAAAAATTAGCACTTAACGTGTTTATTTAAGTATTTTATTAAAAACACGAGAAAACATGGGCTAAACCTCGAGCCTTCAGAAGCAAACTGTGAGCAATTGAATTAAGCCCACTCAAAAATATTTTCATCTCTTGAGTCGAGTCTTCAACTCCATTGACTCCTACCGGATGGAGATAGCTCATTGAGCTCCAACTCCAATATTCTAACAGGGATAGGCACAGCTCATCCCTGGAAGGATAACCGAGCGTCTGCGGTCTCTGAGAAATACTTTCTCTGCCTCCTTGATTCAGTGGGAGGTGCCGTTTTTTCCTCCTCAATCTGTAATTAACGTTAATTTGAGAGGACGTGTAAATATGTA
>JAHZMY010002057.1:0-13392 GCA_027743915.1 Seira sanloemensis | reverse complement strand
CACATCGTCTGATTCAATTCACGTAAGTAAGTTGGGTAAACCACCCTCCATAATGTTTTCCCTCCAGTCACCGTTTCTCCCTCAACACCGGATTCAGGATATTTGTCGAAGTCATATAAAAGAAGTGCTGACAATATCAAAGGATGGAGTGCCATGCCTTCGGCACCAAAAAATATAAGTGAAAGGTATTATCACATCACGTCACATCTTCATCTTATTCACACCAGAAAAAAATCAAACCACTCCGCATCACCATCACCAGCACACACACACACACACATTTCACATCCTCATCCACCCACCATTTTTTCCTGATTATTGGCTTCCTGTGAAAAATAGTTTGTTTGCATAAGAATAGGAAAGTGGAGGAGCTCAATCCTGTACGACGACAAAGTATGGGAGATCAAGGCATGATACCATATTTTTTTCAAGTATAAAGCGAGAGAGAGAGAGAGAAACGAGAAGGTGATGATCGAGGCAATAACACCACTTATTCCACACGTCTTCCCCAACTAATAACGAAATCGTCAAATTGTCGTCATCTTGATCATCACACCAAACCACACACGACACACATGTTAAATATGCCTGCGGCAGGCAGATGCTTTCTTTTTTCCTCCGTTGAGCTTATTATCATGCATGGAGGCAAAGAGGAAGCGAAAGCCAAGGCAAAACCACTTTCAGTTCCACAAAGAAACATATAAAGAGAAAGTGGCAAAGGCGATGTGTCGTCGACGATGATGGTGGTAATGATAGTTATACTACGACGATCATCGCCACTGCCTACATATCCACTCGCTTCCTCTCCAAACTTTTTTCAAGGGTCCATACAAAATATGCAAAACGCTTGACAATTTTCAAAAAGTTCTTATCGTCAATTACCATCCAAATGTATGTATCATGCCTCACCTAATGAATATGCAATTAGGCTTGGGTAAACATGAAAGGTGCCAATAACTTCTTAAACGATTTCTCCGGACTCTCGATTACATCAAGATTTAAAGCATGACTTTCCTCTGCGTTTATCTTAATCCTGAATGTTTGGACGACAGCAGCGGGAGATATTGTTGTGCTGCTGGTGGGAGAAATCAGTATGAAGGTTTTAAAAGTTGACAACAAGCTGCACACAAACACAGATGTTTCGGGGGAGACAGAAGAAAGTTCTGTATTTGCGGTTGATTGTG
This sequence comes from Seira sanloemensis, assembly GCA_027743915.1. Classification (NCBI taxonomy): domain Eukaryota; kingdom Metazoa; phylum Arthropoda; class Collembola; order Entomobryomorpha; family Entomobryidae; genus Seira; species Seira sanloemensis. The sequence goes on along the minus strand of JAHZMY010002057.1, from coordinate 12,208 downwards.
GAAGATGAAGTGTCTCGCTGATTTTAAAGTGGACTCACGTAAAAGTTACGGCGGCACAACACGAGACTAGCCCGCGCACAATATATTCTTCTCCTTGGACGTAATCAGGAGGAGGCCGACATCACTAACAACAGACAAAGGAGGAAGTGAAATAAATTCATGCCTCACTCCTGCCTTTTCTCCACTTGTTCGAGTGAAGTTGATTACAAAGAAAGTTGGGGATACAAAGTATTTTGAGTTAGAGAAGAGAAATGGAGAAAACAAAGTTATTGTATTTTAAAGATACATGAAGCTCTCTCGTCTTGTTCTTGTAGGGAAGCAGCAGGCAGCAGCCGGAACCACGTATTTTGAAAAGATTTTTGATTGAGATAAAGGATTGAAAAGTGAGTAAAAATGCTATAAATTTTGAAGCAGAGGAGCTACTTCAAGGTTTCTTACTCTCTCACTCTCTCTGGCCATACGTTTTCATTTTTAAAGTTATGAGTCAATCTTCTTCTCCTCTCCTTCCTACGCTTGTTTAAATATACCGGCCTTTCTCTACATCGCCGTCAAAAAAACTTTCACTTCCTTTGTCTTGCTCCTCTTGTTAATTCAACGACTCCAGCACAATATATATATAGATATTAGATCGTATATCCTTAGGACAAGAAGAAGCACAAAGTTTTTCTTTCGAGGAAAGACGACACGAGACTTGTTAAATATCCAAGACTTTAAAGTGTAAGTACATTGGCTATTATGTCGAAGCTGGAGAGGACTCTTTGTAATTTGGCCGACTGCCTTGAACAAATGGAGTCAAACTGTCTGATGAGGATAGTAGTCGCGTGTGAGTCTGTGACTGGAATAGAGAAACACGAGCTTTGCACCCGGGAAGAAAGTGAAAGCAAGCCCGATTTACCGCAAAATAGCACACCGTGTGTGTGTGTGCGGTATAAAGTTACAACGTCTCAGCGTATGGGTTCTCCTCGTGAACACAAACAAGTTCCCAGGTCTGATGCCAAAGTATTTCTGTGAGGAGAGGAAAGTGCTTCGTTCTTTCTCAGGGAAAAACTTTGATAGCGCGGCGGAGAGGGAAAGGGAAGCTGAAAACGGGACAAAGTATTAGCTTGAGAAGAGTACGGGCAAAAGTAGGAAAACAGTGCTTATTTTCTAGGTTGGGATGATGCTGCCGACGGAAAAAGGAAGAGAAGCTTAAGGCTTTGGCACATTCCTTTTAAAAACTCTATCGTTCCCATAGTTCCTCATAAATAAAAGGAGAAAAAGTCCCTCTGCTACTGAAAGTGGCTTCATTCGACTTCACAACAAAGTGTAATAGGTAGAGTGAGCAAAGCAATTTTTATGGGATGGTTTTTTGCATGCCAAAGTAATGCAATGGAACTTTAAATGGGAGATGGGATGATGATGGTAATTTCACCATTTTATGTACATTTAGCGCTTCAGCTTCAAAGTCACTACAAAAAGGAGATAAATTTTAGGAGGTGTGAGAACGTAGCACCCCTTCCTTAACTTTGCTTTTTTACGGTTCAATTCTTGCAGCAAGAGTGAGATTGTGTGGGAGAAAAAGTCGAGATTGAGATTGCCCCGACCGCCGTTACACCACACGAAAATAAAACATTATAAAACATTGTATTCTCCTCATTAAAAATCTAGTGTAACATTTGGTGTTGGATTTTTGTTGATGTGGTTTTGTATACAAAGTTTTACGGATGGATATATTATGACTTCTTTCGGCACAACTAAAGTTTAGTTCCTCTTTGTGCCTACTTCCCCAGAAAAAAGTTTCCATCAAGTTTGCTTTGGTGAACACTGCTGGAAACTTTTCTCAGGGAAATGTGCAAATAATGTTTTCATATTAATAATTTCACATTTTTCTGCGAATTTGACTTTGATGAAGAAATTTGTTGCATATTTTTTTAAACTTGAAATATTTTTTTAAAGGGGAATTAATATTTAGATTTTTGTGCACTTTGTCAGTATTAGCTATAACAAGGCATAATGGTAAGAAAGCGAATTATTTCTTTGGAAAAAGGAAATAATTCGCTACGAATAATACGCTAGAAATAAGATGAAACTTGTTCACAAAGAATGAAGTAGTTTAATGTCTTTTCGCTGTCCAAAAAAGAAGCTCGGATTTCCATGCATTAAAAAGTCTTTCATCTCGTTAAAAATACATCAGAATAAACAATCAAACCTTTTTGGGATATAGGAAGAAAAAGTCAGCAGTGAAAAATAGTTTTGGAAAAAGTAGATTCTGATGAACATCATCATAAGAAAGGAGTCTACACAGACGCTATAAAAAGCCCCCTCACTCTCACTCAGTGGTCATTTTTCCGCTTTGGAAATTGAATCGAACCGTGTGTATGGCTATATTACATGTATATATTAGGCTATTTAGTGATAGTGCAAACTACTTATCCTGTACAAACTCTGGGAAAAATGGGATTGAAAAGCAAACAAGTTGAACTTGAACCCTATCAAGCCGTTAAGAGCATTTGAAAAGGGATACAGTCTGTGTGGATTTTTTCTTTTGGATAATAGGCTTATTCTGCTCTGCAGAATTACATGCTGACTAGACAACATGACTAGTAGCAATTTGCTCCTTAAAAAACTTTATTCACTACCTCTGTTGGAATATCGAGTCGGTGCGAGCATCCTAAAATCGAGTGTAGGTTCATATGAATGGAATGAGAATAAAAAACGAACATGGAATAGAATGGGAGAAAGCAATCCTCCATTTTCTACATCTCATTTTTATTTGTTAACTTGAGCTAGGAGAAAGCTGATTTATTCGAATATACCGACGCACTATCTCCTCCAGCACGGTACAATAGAAAATTTTCGCGGAGGAGTACACATACAAAAATTTGCTTCTTTTTTGTTGTCGATCTTTTCTCTCTCTCTTTCTCCACCTCCGCTTGCATTTCACTTTGGAATGGGAAGAAAAGTGAATCTGCAATATTTGCTTTGCCTCTTCGTCTTTGAGATAAATTCAAATGATAGCTAGAACAACAATAGATACTATGGAAGGGGAAATGGCAATAATGCTGACTGAGGCGATACCTTATAAACTCACTCGATTCAGATACCCTCTCGGATAAAATAAAGTCTGGAGGAGAAAAATGCAATTTCTCAAATAGAAAAAACCGAACAATGGTACATTTGGAAATGTAAGGTTTTTTTTCTGGAGGAAACAGCTAGTTTGCATTTTCTATGAAGAGAACAAGGGAGAAAGTTAAGGGAGAGTGGGGGAAACAGCAAATAGTCATTTTCATCATGATCAACATCATCAACACGGGAGAGAGTTGTGAGAGGGTCCTACATTGTACAGGCTCCTCTAGACTTTTGGTGTTGAATTAAAAGAAGATCTTGAATTCTGTTTCCTTTCACACATTCATTCTACTTTTGGACCAAGTGAAAATTTTCACGCTGGAGAAAAAAATCATCATCATCTTCCCGCTCCTGGTGAGCAATCCGGAAATGGAGCTCAATTTTCTTATTTGGTTTTTTCTTCATTTAATTTCTCCTGTGAAGAAGGGAAAGTCTTCTGTAAGAAAGGGTCTTGCAGTTTGATTAATTTTAGATCAGGATTCCAGAGCAAGTGAGCCCATTAGTACTAGTCTCCTGTACTTTCTCTCTTCTTTCATGCTATTAAGAGGAGAGCTGTAGGAAAGGAGATACTTTATTCCTTTAAAATGTGATGCGATACAGATCTCTTTTTTTAACAAAAAGAAGTCTTCTTTTTCTTGGACATAAGACTCCCTACTGATTTCAAAGTCCAATGAGAAAACTATAGGGCTTCCTAAAAACAGATTTTGATGGGGGCATAAGCAGAACAGGAAGTAAAAATTGTTGCTATCCGCAAGCCATCTGAAGCTTTGAAGATGCTTTCTCTTTGAGGTTCGTAGGACTTTTAAAACCATTTTGGAATAAAATTTGGAGCAGTTGAAGCTACTCGTGCTTTTCAAAGCTACATATATTGGCGCACAGCTGCAGCTGATGTTTGGAATACAACGTGAGTCTTTTTCTCTTTTATTGTTTACTTGCTTCAAGGAAGACATCTTCATGTCATGTGCCCTCCCCTCCCTGCCTTTTGTGGCGTGCATGTTCTACCCATTCAACTCAACGAGTCAGTCAGTCACATCACATCACCGAGAGGCATAAAAAAAGAAAAGTTTGCTTCTTGTCCTTCCAGTTATAGGGAAAAATGAGACAAAATTTGCCTGGAACCATCAGGTTTTCCTCATATTGACCTCATTACAATTTCCCCTCCTTTGTTGAAAAGAGCAAAGTATTGCAGTGCAGAGTATGTACAGAGTAAAGAAGGATACGCAGCTGGAAAGGAGCCTTTATGGAGGGAAATTTTGAGTTAAATTCTTATTGCAAATTTCATCATGATGATGATCATGATCATCATCTTAGATTTTATTTGGATTCCTGCTCTCTTGAAAAATCGTGAGAGTCTGTGTTGGCATGTACGAATTCTAGCCTGTGTGTGCTCCGCATATGGTGCATGTAGTTTGGGCGATTATTTTCAGAGAAAATTACTTTGTATACTGGTATGGAATTTTGCATGAAAGTTTTTCGCAAATAAGCTTATAAGTTGCGTATACGACAACTTGTGTATGTCACTTTGCACTTGTGACTGGTTATGTTTGTTGTTTGTTATTAAATATGTGCGTGATCTTGAATATAAAGATTGAATTTAGTTTTTTTGCGTATTATAAGTGTAATTTATATTATTTTGAGATATCAAAATCTTTAAAATAAGGACCTTTATGCCAAAATGACACGCTGATTCCCCCAGTTTAATTCAGTGCAGGACTAATACCTACTTACTTACCCCAACTGACTCCAAACAAAAATATTTTGAAACGTGTGTTGCTGATAATCTGAACCCCAAACGACTAAAACTTTTACCAAGATAAGTGAACCACTGGTGATTTACTAGGGGTGAATCGAAAATACGACATAAACTTTGCAATCTCCATAGGGTTGCGGTTTGGGGCGCGTACATGTTTTTGCAATTATATCAATTGAAATGACAATTCAATAAAGTTTATTGTGAGCAAATTGTCATATAGGAGTCACAATGGACGTAAATGAAGTATTATTTTGAAGTGGTCAAACTTTTTGCCATACGTCCTAGGTTTTTGCCAACTGCACAGTGTCATCAACGTTTGCAAACCGCAATTACCTATTTAATATTTACAGAATGGTTTTTTAAGTTTATATTTTCAAGTTTCATATTTCACTACTTCAAAAACAAAAGTTAAATGCTAATCTGTACGTACGCACATTAATTCAGGTACAAATTCATCTGACTTTGTGATATTTTTACGCGTGTACACTCAATTAGTGATTTGTAAATCTGTCTAAAATTTAGACTTGCAGTTGGAATTGATGAGATGTCACAGGGAATCATTTAATGGAAAAAATGTATTCATGGCTTACCTGAAAATTTCCTTTCAGGATGGGCTCCAGCTTGACCAATGTACAAAGTTGATGCAGAGTCAAATGACAGTTCTTTCGGATTTCTCATGGCAAGTTGAGAGCTATGCTCCCGGCAATTCAAGAAGAGTGTCACATTGTCTCCAATTACCTACATTTTAAATTAGGGAGAAATGTGGTTTCACTTCACAGAGTAATGTACTATAGTTACCAACCTATTATAATTTGAAATCGATGCAAGCAGTACCTTCAATGCAAATCTATTCCATTTCCTTGTCATCAAGTGGGACTTCAAAGGATGCCAAAGTCTGTGTAACCAAGTGACTCAACACGTCAGTATAAAGCAATGAGATCAAATGATGAGGTGAGTTCAGGCTTGGGGCAATCTGAAAAGCAAAATACATTTCTCACATCCAACATCCAACGTTTCCTTACTTTCTCTCCCTTTAAAACTTGGCCAAAAGACGACATCTGTCAGAGCGCCTCGTAACTACAACGAACAAAGGAAAAACGGTCCTTGGAAGCAAGAGCGCTCCTCTCATTTCTCCCGTTTCGCTCTCTCAACTCTCCAGTCAACTTATTGGTGTCTCTGCAGCGCTCTGCCAGTCTTTTAGCTTGAAACAGATTCCTCCTTACCCTCAGTCCAAATTGTACGATTGTATCCAGTGGATTCACAACAGCAAACAGGTATGACTGTTCCCTTCTCTCCGGCTTAACTGTGGCAAGTAGAGCAAAGTCTCTGTACAGACGGTCTGGAAGAAACAGTCTGAAAAGATGGGACACATCATATCACACCTTATAGCTTTAAGGCTAGCCTTACCATCTCCAAACAACTGGATGATTCAATACCTGTAAGGGAACTTTATATCTGCACCATCCTTCAATCCATACGCAGGAAAGCCATCGAGACCCGCTTCAAAGTACTGCGTCCTCGGGTCATCAAACGGCACTTTGATTGCTTGAAGGAGATCATGTTCTTCTATCGCATCTGTAAACCACATCCCATTGATAAAATATTATTAACTTGTGATTGTCAAAATAGGGTTAATCTGTTACATGTCAATGTCACTCTCTTTCTATCTAACACCTTTCTCAACTTATTACAACACCGTTCTCGCTTTTGTGATCCCCAATTCCAAGGTCATTTATCAAGAAAATGTGTGCTCCCCTTTTCTTACCAGCAAGCCAGTCTCCATTTCACATTGTCAGTGCATAATAATAACTAGACCCGGGCGCTTTAGAGAAAAAATTGAGAGTAATATGGGAGCATCCCTAGACGAGATATCTTGTGTGAGGCGAAGAGATTCTTCTAAATCCATTCATGGGCCAAGGGAGTGTGCTCACAGCACCCTTCCCGATCGTATTATCAGATTAGGAGGCATATATAAGAAAAGGATTCACATCGATTCAACATTTCTCCCTGGTTTTGTACTTGGCATATTTATATTTTCCATTGAACCTCTAAATTCAAAATGTATCTGTTTGTCTGTGAATGACGTGACTACAACAGATCTCTACTATACGCACATCCCCTTGAAAATACGCAGGATATGTAAAATATGTAGATAAATGCTACATACAGTTGCGACGACTACGCCACATGCTTTATCGCCCCATCCAAAGAATAAGTATTTCTTTCAGGAGGAAAAAGATGAAAGTGAAAATCCTTTTCATTTAAATTGCTATAATTTTGTAGAAATACAAAAGGCATTCCTTGAATGTTAAGTCCAGTGAACCGTAAAATATTTTCCAGCGAAGAGTTTTTTATCAGAGTCATCCATCTATCTCCAGCATTCAATGGAAAACCCTCTCTTATACTTCCCATTTAATTTTCATTGACTTCACGTGGTGAAAGCCGTAATAGACCTATTATTATTTTTAAAACCCACAAAATGTCAGCTACATCCAGAACAAATACGTTTTTTATTCAATTCATGATTCAACACGCATTCCTCGTCCATTTTTATTCATTGGAACGGGAAAACACATAAATCTAGCGAAGCAAGGTACTTTAAATTGGAAATGGGGCACACTGAATCATTTGAATGCAGGTACCACTCGAATGTCTCTCTGAAAGCATGGCAATAAATCTGGCGTTATGTTTAACGCCAATGCTACAACATTTTGTAACAGAAACTGCACGAGCATGAAGATTCCAAAAGCGTATGTCCCGAGTCGTCATGTTATGTCCTCAAAAAATCGCTGGAATCTAAAACTGTGTGGAATGAGGACAGTAAAAAGTTATTTGTTCTTCTTTTATTGTAAAAAGGTAAATTTCAGTCTAGTGGCACGCACCAAAGAGATGCTTATATGCCTTCAGTTTTACTCTACGCGGGGAATGTACACACACAAGACAAACATTTGTGTTGCAAGAGTCACAAAGTCACACAATCAGAGAACAAAACAGGAACTTGCGGGTGGATATTCCGGGATGTGTAGTGGGAACAGAGTAGAAAAATAATGCTGACGTGACATTTTGTATTCATCGGATTACACGGTAATAATAAGTCTTATAAAATAAAATGCCTTTTCCTCTCCGGAATTATAATGTACAGGCCTTTATCACACTGGAGAATTATTTATACTCTTGGCTTAGCAGAAAAGTTGCGAATGCAACCGTTTGAGCATAGTTTCTAGAAGATTTTTACTTTCGCAAATGCAAAAGACGTGAATATCTAGTGTTCAAAGAAAAACAAAGTATAAAATTAAGTTCATTCGTTGATATTTATTTGGTATTCAAATCACACTAAATTTATTTGTATTTCGAAAGGATCTTTTAATACATAGTTTTTGTGTGTGTAAAAATCTACAAGACTCGATGTATTTTTTAAATTTAGTTGTGATGTATTTCAAAGTACGTATGTTTTGAGCGGGATTAAAAATATGTGACGTCGTTTACTCTTTAAACCTAACCAAGACCATATATCTCTTGTGCTCTTATCATCCTAAACATTTTTTATTTTATAAAAATGGTCCTCTCCAAAAAAATGACCCTTCCTTCTGACCCATCACCACCAAACTCATCCTGCACCCACGATCACGGGAAAAAGCCACCAGAAGTCAGATTTATGAGCTTCCTCTCCAACTGGAAAATTACCTTTATAAACCACATGTGATCATCCCTATAGGCTCTTTTTCCTTCCTCTGAATGATGATGATAATAATAATAATTGCTTTTGCTAACTACTTTTTTCCCCAAACTTCGTTTTGGCTACCAGCATTTTCCCTTTCCATTAGAAAAAATACCTTTCCCAAGTAGGTATGTACTTCCATTCCAGTAAAGCACAAAAAAAACTTTATTACAGTGTAGCTTCTCTCTCTCTCTCTTTGCCATACAGCGATTCTTCTAGATGCGTGGACAGATGGACTTTGTGTAGAGGTGGACCCTTAACTATTTAATTTCCTATTTTCCTCTCATTCTATTTCTGCTGAGTTGGATTTGATCTGATGGTGGTCTTCCATTTCAAGATAGTCTCTAGAGATAAGTTTTTTTTTGTTATTATTGGCCATTTAGAAATGATATTGTCTGGATCCGAGTGGCAAAATAGTGTGAAGATTACGGGATCCGATAGCATATAAACGGGCTCATTACAACAATGAAAAGGATAATCAAAGTGGAAACCTTAACCTTTTTTTTCTCGAGTGCATGTGTGTTTTCGAGAAACCCCTGCAATAAAAAAGCATCTCAAATGAATAATGAATTGAATCTCTCCAGTCTGAAAAGAATGCATCTAAACTAGTAACTTGTGGCCCACGGTGACTTGAGCAGGTAACTTATGAACATATTTTTCCAAATTGCTTGGTCATCATCATATGTACTTTCGTTGTGGTTCCACTTCAGGGCTCCCCTGGTCAACTTGTGAACGTGCTAAATGTGGAATGTTTTTTGACCTGATCTTTCTATTAAAAGCATGTAATGTGCTGGATTTTTATCCAACCGCATAAGTTTACACACACGGGAAAATAATAAAAATTTGGAGCTAAATGAAACTTATTACAGGTTCTTTGAGATTGTGCCAAGATGAAGAGTCCGCTCCGGGCTTACCTTTTAAAGCAAAGATTAAGAATTTACATCAAGTGTAGCGTAAAGAATGTGACTGGAGAAACTTTTTTGAAAATTAAAAACATTTCCTTATCTGGCAATGAAGCTAAATCCGGGATTTAATTTAACAGCAGAGGGGAAAGCTGATATAGACTATGGTTCTTATGTGATAATGATGAGCCATGAAAATCTAGGTCGGTTTTAGATTCTCACTTATGACAAGACAGATAATAATGCAAGAGTCATGTCCATGTACATATGTATGTATATGCACACGAATTTGTTCAATTCCTACCTTGAGATCCAACATACGACCTGCTTCCATACGGCTCCCCCTTGCAGACACCAGACATCAGTCCGACGAGTATTGACACAGCCACATAAATCTGTGTCTTCCTTGCCTTCATCCTTGTCATAATTAGGGAATTATTTGAACTTGACACAGCACGTCTGGAATCAGAATCCCTGTCTTCAACTGTCCCTTCGGGAAATCTGCAAGAGAAAAAGATAATATGCAATTTCACGAAATAACACCATGCAATTTCATTGTCACAATATATTCTCCTGAATAAAAAAAGTACATAAACTTGATCAACGGTAGTAATTTGCCCTGTCATGAACCCCAAAATTTGTCTGTCAGGTTGCCAAAATAAGTGCAATAAAAAGGGAGATGGTGGTTTACAAAGTGACGCCTGAATTTTCCAGCTCAGTGTGCGGACACCATTTTTCCAGGAAAAGAAGGCAAAATCTTCCACAAGAGATTTTTTTAAACCAGGATGTACAGCAACTTGCAGCAGTAGACGCGTTGGCTTTCTTAAGTGTGTGTGTCTTGATCTTAAAAAGACAAGACAGAAAACATGACATATAAACCATACGGCTTATCTTAAAGTGCTCGCAGCTTCTTCTTTATTGCTTTTTGGGTGGCTTTTTGCTTGCTCACACTTCCAAACCGACCGAGTCTTTACACTCTCTCTATTTAATGAATGGAAGGTGCAAACTGCAATAATGAATCAAGATTTATTATCCTCAGAGATTTAGACCCTGGAGGCCACTGACATTTTTTACCAAGAATTTCTGGACAAAATGTACACGCTGGAACTTTTGCCAGAGGTAAAGTGTAAAATGTTCAACTTCCAGTGAAATTGCGTTACACAGGTCATTAAAGTAATATTCATTCAAGAACGGTTTGAGCCCTAAAAACTTTAATGAAACATCCATAATGTCCTGCTGGACAAAAAGACAAAGTTTATTTGAAATTGCACATTCACGCAGAGGGAAGGATATTTATGACACAGGATTGGGAATAGAAGATTGCCCATTTTCATTGATGAAGTGGAACATGGAAAAAGCGCAAGCCATTCTTGTCCCTCTACCCAGAAGGTATTGCTAATGGATACTTCCTTAAAAAGTGCTGAGTAATGAAAAAAGAGGAGGAAGGAGACAAAGATAAGCTTGTTTCATCCCTTTTTTCGTCGAAGCTGCACTTGCTCTTGCACCTCATTTAATACGGATATTGTCCTCAGGCCAAGATAATTGTGGCAGGTTGACAGGCCGGAGCAATATGCGATGCATTTGGGAGAAATGGTGAGATGCAGTTTAGAGGTTGAAGCAGAGCCGTGAAAAAATCTCGTTTCATCGCGTTCCACTGAAGTAAGCATTTTGACGTGATGTCCCATGTGAAGCGAACTGAAGGGAAATTATCCTCATTTTTCAGCAACAATGTCAAAACAAAAAAGGAGACAAATGACTCGAAACAATTTTTAATATTGTATCAATAAAAAGGGGCCATTCTTAAACTTTGACAATGTATAAGACTATATTGACTACAAGAGTCTAGTTAAATAGCAGCATAGCTAACTTGCCGTTTTGTAATTTATGAATACACTCTTGCTTTCGTTCCATTTTTGTTTAAAACCTCAAGCACCCTGCTTTTCCTAGCATTTTGACGTGATGTCCCATGTGAAGCGAACTGAAGGAAAATTATCCTCATTTTTCAGCAACAATGTCAAAACAAAAAAGGAGACAAATGACTCGAAACAATTTTTAATATTGTATCAATACAAAGGGACCATTCTTAAAGTTTGACAATGTATACCACTACTTTGACTACAAGAGTGTAGTTAAATAGCAGCATAGCTAACTTGCCGTTTTGTAATTTATGAATACACCCTTGCTTTCGTTCCATTTTGTTAAAAACCGCAAGCACCCTGCTTTTCCATCATCGAATTGTTTATGCCTTGTGACTTACTACAAGTCTTTCAAATTTTTAAACCAGGTTTGCCTTGTCACTTCTCCAGGCTCTCCTTTCATTTCCACTCATTTGCCATTCTTCTGACATGTTCTTGTGGGTAACAATTTGGTGTTTAGGTTGTGTTGTGAAGCGCGCCATACTTTACCGCACGAGAACGATATGAGCTGAAAAAAAGTTTTTATCCCAATTGTACACATTTTTCCTTCCTTCAAGGTTCTTCAGGGGGATTTGTGACTGTGACAGAATTTTAATTGGCTTTGAAAGGTGTACTACGAGTATACGCTCCAGATAGATCCAGTGGAACTTGCTATAGTCAAGAGCCTGCTGACACCGCTGTATGCGAATTAGAGGGCCATATATGTATGTGTAGTGGCTATGAAATGCTGATAGGATGATGGGCTTGTCAACTCATTTGCCACACTAGGGAAAGCGCCTTGTGGCTATCATGTCATTATCAAAACATCACGAGT
>JAHZMY010002056.1:0-14820 GCA_027743915.1 Seira sanloemensis | reverse complement strand
TTGTCAGAATTTTTTTTAAAAAATTATGGCTAGACAAGTAGAGCTAGACTTGTCTTTTTTATGTTTATTATTACATGACTTCGTGGGTATAATCACGTGTATTTCATTTCTACCTATAAACTTTTTTGTATTACTCCATGTAATTTAATAGCTGTCTCCAGCTTTCCCCGTTTTCAAAATTGTTTTATTATTGAAGCAGAAGCAAGCTAGGCTCGAGAATAGAAGATAAACAACTTTTTTGTTATTATCTTGTTTATAGAACTGACAGGATTGGATTTATTTAATTGAAATTGCTTTTCCTCCAAGTTGTGAGATTTTGTATGAAATAGCACATTTTTTCACCCAATCTATTTTTATTTCATTTGATGATATAAAACAAAATCACAGCATTCTCGAATACCGCTCGATCAGTTCTCGGTCCCGTTCAAGTGTCATGACGTATTTACGCTCGGATTCCATTACAATAGCTGAGTAAACTGACGAGAGTGAAAGCTGTATTGACAGGAGCTTTCTCTTCCTCTTCGTTTTCAACTTTTCATCTATTGTTTCTGTTGTTAGTATAAATATAGGTACCTACATACATACTTGCCTTGGGCCGGGCGAATGCTGGGGAAAGTTTTGATGACTTGGTGTCATCCATATTGAAGCCTTTTGGCCATTTACAATTTCCAATAATAATGCGCCTTGTCATATACCACACACAAGAATCATATGGTCAGATGAGCTTTCAATGGGATCTCTTCTATTTCGGGCTTTCGGGGAATTGAAGATAATCAAACACTCACAGCAACTATCAGCTATACACAAAAGTGTCATAAAGACCATTGAACTGGGTGAAGTGCACATTGTTTAAAGGAAGAGTTTCGTGGTGATAGGGAGAGCTTGCGGTTAAATACAAATGGCAATTTTGATCAAACTTTTGAAAGAGTGGTAAAGTATTGACTGACGCGATGGGTGATGTTCAGGAGGAAAAAGTGAAAGTTGGAAGGCGTTTTTTTTGATATGTTATTTACTTTGACGAGGACTTCAAGGGTGGGTGGGCTTATTTGAAGATTTAAATGGGAGCAAGGTTTCAGGACAAATGACAAATATTGCTTTAATTGTAGCGAAGTGTGGGATTGTTCAAGGTTGCAAAGTCATAAAATATCATGCAAGTAAATCACGTTTTTTACTATGTTGTTTTGCTTTGCACATTGCACTACAAACGGTATTTCTCTCAGGTTAATTTGGTCAGTAGCCTTTACAACTTTCCCCAACTCCAAAAAGCTAAAATGGCACACATTTCTTTCCATAGAATTGTTAGGTAGAGGTAGGTGCAGTTGGCGGGTGAAGGATTAATAGATCATTTTGTAAGTATTTACCTTCCTGACAGAAGTCAACGACTTTTGAAAAATGTAAGTCATCCAAAAAACTGACTTGTGTATGCTTTTAGAAGATTTAAAAATCACTTCAGAAGCGGTCAGACTTTTTATGACTTAGTCCTTAGGGTCTACCTACTTGCGTACACATGAAGCCAACAACAGTTCGTATCTGCATTTTTAAAAAGTACTTCTGGTTCTGGCTATGAAGCGGAGAGCTTTAAAGTATGCAACAGCATTTGCTAATGAGTGTTTTTGCCATAAAACTGCTTTTAAATAAGCCATTAGCATTTGACTGCCCTTCATTATTTCATCGTTTTTGCACTGAAGTTGATGATGATAATGATGGCATAAGTCTAATCTGAGGTCAGAGTAAAACTTGGGCCATGAGGAAAGTCAAAAGTCGTTAAAACTCTTAATGTTCACCTGATTCCGCTCATCGAAATGAGGAAAGTTTAAAAAGAGGGTGAAAGTGCATTGCAGTTTGTATGGCACGTGAAAGCAGTTTCGGCACACCTTCCACAGATTTTCTCTCCTTTTTATTACACCTCAAAATCCTTCTTTTTCATGCTGAAGGAAATAGCAAATACGATCATCAAATCCTTAATAAAAGACATTTCTTATGCAAAAGGACATCGTCAAGACTCTTGAAACCATTATCATTAGCCATATGGCAGCGGGTCAAAATACAAATACATTACACATAACGCCCACATAGATATCTCGCATAGATAATTAAATACCTGGTGAGAGACTTTCTTAAAATGAGCTTTATTCAACGGTGGAATCTCCTTTTACAACCGTCACAGAAGTTTCCCCCATATTCCTCTCACGTCAGATTTAAAGGTGTTCCAAAGATTACGCCTTGTGGGGGACTTGTGATTTTCATTATCGTTGGAGATGATATAATAAGTTTTTGAGCTGCCTCAAATTCACTGGGACAAGATATAATATTTTAAAGACAAAAGGCTATTGAAATTCAAAATTCATTCTGACAATACACAAAAGTTGATAAAAGATTTTCCGGCATAGCATTTTGTTCAAAAGGATAGCAGTGGGCCATAAAAGGAAGCCTGTTATGAATGAATGGGATATTTCTCTTCAGAAGACTTCTATTCTAAGAAACACGACAAAAATTCTGTTGTACATCACCGTCCTATTGTTTTTGCTCTTTTTCATCTCTCAGCTTTCACCTTGAGTTTTCCCATTCTCGTAAATACATCCTTTCTCCTGTTGAGAAACTTCCTCTTTTCGCAAATTCTCTTAGAGCGTATATTTCACAATTGTCCACACTTTTTAAGTGGGAGTCATTAATATTTGAAAATTTTAAAGATGGCTTATTAAATGAACGCCTAAAGAGCCAAAAGTTTTTGCAGAGGAAAACAGTAAGTTGCATGAAATATTTAGGAGAGGCAAGGAAAAACAAATAAATTGCGAAAGAAAGGAAAAAAAGTTTATGCAACAGAGGAAACAAGTTTTTATTATTACATATATGTACCAAAAATCCAATTGTTTGCGTGCTTTTTTTGCGTGAATGCATATCTAATTCAGTGATATATCGAAACGAATAAACGAACGTCACACTATTTTCCCTTTACATTGAATTTTTTTTCCTGCCTCCAATTTCCGCCTGCATTCTGAAACTATAAACTTCCTCTATTCATATTCATTATTGTTACCAGCTGTATATGTACTATGTACTCATAAAATATACCATTCTCCCCGCATTTCCTTCCCATTCGGCTCCGCAAGTCGGATTTTGTTGTCAATTTGACATCCAGGAAAAATGATATGCATATGTAGCTGACGAAAATGACAATAGCCAAATTTATTGTGTAGGGATGAGGTCGGATATCCGTGGAAAGTGCATTTTTGTGAATGAACCTCTCTTTCGCTCGATCCGCATCGTTGTCCCCTTAATCAAATGATTGATGTCTTCCCGACCTGACAACAGGGAAAATGATTGCACGCAGTGATCACGTTTGTTCGGAATATTACACGTGAATTTGTGAGATAAAGAACAATAAAAAGGCTTTTATTTTGTGGAGGAGAACGGAACAATCAGCCATTGAAGCGGCACAAGGGTCTTACGACGATAACTCCAGATTACGTAGTAAAATACTCTCATCACACGAGGGAAAAACCTGCAAAGTACATATAGGTACGGGATCAGCCAGATACACAATAGAACCCGGGTTTTTCTCCTGTGTGCGAATGATTTATTGTTGCGAAACATGGAAAAACTCTATGTCGTGCAAAACAATGTCGGAGAAAGTAAGGCAAAAAAAACTTTCACTTTTCCCCATTGCCTCACTGCCTTGAACATCTCGCCTACATTTTCCGAGCAATAAATATGTGGCAATCGGCCAGTATCAATTTCGATTGTTACTGCGGATGTTTTGAGCCAGTGTTTGTGTGTATGTGGGGAAACGGTGTCGTGTAGTTGTGGGGATGATGTTAATGTTGAATAGCAGGTCATTCATCTTGATGACAAGTGCTATCTAATTCATGGAGAGAGAAAAAACAACATTTTACCTACACAACATGAGAGTATATATAACTAATTAGGGGCTATTGTTCTTCCTTACACGCTTTCATCATCGCATGGAGGAAGTCTGGAGTGGGAGTCCGTGTTAAAAGTGTAAATTGAAGGTGGGATGAATGAGTTTTGAAATTGGGAAAGTTAGAAAAGAAGGAAGCCTTTTACGAGAGAGAGAGACTGTGCAAAGCCCCTGTAGTGAATGGCTGGATGACGTTCGAATAAATTAATTTACAAGGGAGAATATTTATGTTGTGGTGGAGAGGAGTTGCTGGGGTAAAGTGAAATGGTACATGGAAAAGTGAACAATGGACTAATTAATATTTCATAAGCCCATTGAAGACTGAGACTTTAGATAAATATTTAATCTTCATTAGGCACACAGCAGTAGAGACTTTGCTCGATGTAAATTTAAATTAAGCTCACGGAAGCCGGTCAAATTTTGGAAAGTGATGATGATTTCGTTGAAACTCGAAATTAAGTTCAGAAACCTTATTATTTGCCATTTGAGTATGGATTCGTAGTTTACAATTAGGTTGCTAAAATTAAAATCTGAACGAAATGCCAAAGCCTTTGAAGTGATACTCAAATTGACTTTAGCTAAAGGCTTGGAAATATCTGTAAAACAATTCCATCATGCTCCATCACCACTACACAAAGAAAATCTCGTTCATTTATGGAAGTGAGAAGGGCCTGCTCGATCTTTTCCCGTCCTTTTTGGAGGCATAAAGCCACTTAGCTGTAGTGCTTTCGAATATCAGCTTCAATTTTGACTCTTTGAGAGCGAGGGTATTTACTATTTAGGTAGCCGGAAAACATTTTCGGTGGGCTTTATTTTTTCATTTGTAAACGCTATAGTGTTAAACCCACACACAGGTAGGTATATAATCCTTTCTGTGACAAGTAGATACACCTGAAATGTCATCAGTAATCAAAAAAATGTTTTTTTTTTGTTTTGAAAGTCATGTTTATGTTCATTTATTAAGAAACCCCGTGGGGCAACTTGACTCACATATGGAAAGATATTATGTTAACTTGTTGACGTTTTTGAGCTTTCCTTTTGTCTGCAAAGTTGAGTCCAACTATTTTCAAATATTGTTTTGCCTTATATTTTCTCTAAAGATTAAAAAAACAATATGGGTAGTAATATTGCTTACTGAACGCTGATTTAATTGTTTGCTAGAAAAAGTAGGTTAATTAAAACAGGTCTAGTATAAAGATTCCATTAACTTCCGAGTTTGAATCCTCATCAAAATTATATATAGACATTAAAATATCTATGTATCATAAACTAGAGTAATTTGAATTGGCAAGTTTCTTAAAAACTCCAGCACGGAGAGAAAAGTCTATTGTAATTTTTGGCAAATTATGTAAATTTCAAAAAGCTCACTTCCTCATCGTATGTACTGCATCTAACCACGAGGAAATTGAATTGCGTATTCCATCAAGTAATCCATTATCCTGGAAAGCTGAGGGTGTCAAATTACCCGCAATAAAGCTGAAGTATGGACAAAGTGAAAGTGCCTTGGGTTTCTCTCTGGAAAAAATATATTATTTTTCCAAGAATAATCTACTACATCAGCATTTCAAAATCTTTCCATTTCCAACAACATTGTATACGCGTATCTACTAAATAGAAGAAGAATAATTTTCTTTCCGCCGCAATGCAGCTTGTTGCTTTTAGACTTGTACGTTTAAGGAACTAGAAATAATGAGAGAAGAGCAATGGTATGGATTTCAAATCTGAGCTGGTAGTTGGTGCCTCGTGGATTTAATTTTTCACTGGAGAAAGTAAGTACTTGGGCTTTTCTCTGAAAGTACTTTGGGTTTGTTCATTTCATTCATCAAATACTAAACATGCGAGATGGGTATTTTAGTGAAAAAAAATTCTCAAGTGCTGGAAGCAATGAGCATATGTACCTAAATATTTTATTAAAATACGGCGGTGAAGATCAAAGGCCAAGTAGAATACGGCTTGGCTTGTAGTAAACCCAGGTCTCATATGAGTCTCTGTAATTTTGCAGACTTTCACTACAAAAAACTTTACATTCGATTTGGCCGTGGAAAAGCGTGACGGGGCAACTTGCACAATGTGCAACCTATAACCTACATATTTTTACGCATGTACATGCTTTGACTTACCGCAGCCACATTACTTATTTAAATTTAGGTTTGCAAAAAGGTTGTTGAAATGAACTGAACCGAATTTAAATGGGTGTGTTGATTTTAGGTTCTCAATGCCACATGTGCAGGGTTCCGTTAAAAACGATTGGGTGAGCCCGTGGGCTTTTTTTGATTCCACCTGTTTTACATTTGCCAACAAAAGTTCGCAAAGTAAACTCCAACTCTTCAGAGGACGACTGACAGGGTAAGTTAAACAAATACAACTGGAATTCAAATTAAGAGGATGAATGTGCAGGCCTAATGACCCAGATAAAGTTAAAAGAGGATCAAATGAATTTGCATATCAAAAAAGTTTTTTATTTGCATCATTTTCATACTTGAAGGCCACAACAAAAATCGCTGAGTTGCCATTTAGCATTCATTTCTACTGTCTCAATTGCATGCTTGCAAAGGAAATTTTATCCCCCTTTTACATGCCATAAAAATCCCATATCGAATTGTCGGCTAAATTATTCGTGGGTAATTGATTAAGTATAATCTGCAAGTTGAAAATACCCTTTAAATCCCAACGATTTACAAAGAAACTCAATCGATTCTGACGGGATTACTTTGCATACCAAAGTCTTTTGTTTCAAGCCCAAGATGCATGACAGCACTTTCCATTTTCCCCGAGTAGTTCAAGATGTCATTAGGATTCTCTTATTTTTTAACTCTCTAATCCAATGCGACAAACAAGATTTGTGTCATGTCATGACACTCACAAGACTTAAGCACGTTCATAAACCATCACTTGACATTAGGAATCCTTGGCCGTTGTGTGCACTTCTTCTCTCGAATAAACTGCACATTCGAACTCCGACAAACATTTTTCTCAGCCTTAAGCTTCAACTAAGTATTAGCATTAAAAGTATATAAAAGTTGGGATAAATGAAAAACTTTCACTTCAATTTACAACTGCTCAACTCCTGTAAAACCTAATGAATTACTTTATCCTCAACGTAAAGTCTAGTCTATTTGGAACATTCATCCCTGTGAAAAAAAATTGTTCCAATTGAATACGCAAATGACTCATATAAAAGATATAAGAAGTTGTAGTAAGGACTGTCGTGAGCCGAGAGCCTATATCGAATCTATTCATGTGAGTATGTAGGTACACATGCGAAATATCTTTCCACAGCAGCAATATTGCAGAGCCACTTTTTTACTGCCCAATTTTTTTCTCGGGTCATGCTTGATTTATTGTTACACAAGTACATTTCCAAATTTACTCTCTGTGGAACATGCATAAATATTGAATTTAAATTGGAGCATACACAAAGTGTCGTCGTCTCTTATGTTTGTGTGTGTTTACTTTCCCCATAAGACTTTCTTGACATATGGGAGCCGAGATGCCGGAAAAGGAATTACTGATCGTGGATGTGGGAGCAAAACCACATCTAAACTAAAACTCCATTCATGAATCATTTCCTCTGTAATGAAGTGGTGCGGGAGGCGGGAAGCGGGAAGAGACGTTGCATATTAGCAGTATGCGACTAGACTATGTACTTCTACTTTGGCTTGCAAGTTGCAAGTTGTGTGAAATATAAGGCTTGCGCAATATTGCACAAAAATGAAATTAAATCCATGCTGGTTTTTGGAAGAAAACTCTGGTGAGGTACTTAACTACTTATTTCCGGCATCTGCGACAATAAAGATTGCATCTTAATGCAGTTTTACCCGTTTCATTATTTTGCAAAAGTGTGATTTATGTATGTACTGTGCAAGTATGTATTTTCTTCAGCTAGGCTTATTTTGCCACAAGTCCATTGTCTCTCGATGAAAATGGGGGAAAAGAGAAACAAAGCAAGTTTACATCTAATTTTCCATGTTAATGAGTATGTGAACTTGTGGTGTGTAGTATGTCCCATATCAGATTGCTTATTCTCTTCATTTCAAAACCCACAATAGCATTTCATAGCATACATTAGTCATATTATCTAGGCCACATTGCCACATCCACACATGTACTTTTGTTTCGTTTCAATGTCATCGACGTGTCATTAGCATGTCACTTGCGTAACTTCATGCAGTTTCGAAAGAAGAAGAGGAGCAACTTGGCATTAAATTGTCTGCTTATCCCACATACCTACATTATTAATGAGGAAATGCTAAAGAGACAAAAAAGAGAGCCAAGCGTGAATGGAAGCATGACTCCGGACTTCCGTCAAAGTCAATATTTTCTCTTCTTCATGTTGGCCGAGAGCCATTCGTACAAAAAAATCTAAAGAAAATATTTTTGCTGCTAGCAAAAAAGAGCATTTGTAGAGGTTCTTTGTTAACAATTTCTCTCGCAGTAATATAGGGCAAAATGTGATGCAAGGCAATCACAATCGTTTTCTTTTTAGGTGCATTAAAAAGCAATAAATTATCTTCTTTTGTTACGTACATATGGCCATTTCTTGGTCATTCGTTGGAAATTACAATACTCTTGTGGCTAGACAATGGCCTGGCTTTTGCAAATGATCATTACTAGAACAAATTGCCTCTTCTCAAACTCCTTAAAAAACTCGTCTGAATTTGAATATTCATGAAATGCTATAAAAGGCCTACTATGTCCTTGCCTTTCCTCATTGGCCTTCTGGTATTTCCAGTGCTCTTAAATTGCTTTGGTATGTACATATCTTTCTCTTTTCCCAGCGGAACGTAATTCCAAATGCACATTTTATCCCTTTCTTGTCTCAAACCAGCACTGATTTCTCTCCGTTGGCAAGAAGCCATTCCAATTTCTTTAAAAAGTGAGTTCGAATGCAAGAAAATCTGCACCTCGACTGCAAACATTCTTGAGGGAAACTGTCATAATCATAATTCAATTTCAATATACGTTATTAATGGTATCCGTGCAAAACTTGCAAAAATATAACTCTTTTGCCACTGTCGATATTGTACTGATACATATGTAGGTGGTTCTGCTTTTCTGTAATTGACAAAATGAGTTGGGCATACAGATATTCTGGAAACTGCATTTTCCTCCTGTGCATTTTTCTCCACAAGGAAAGATTGCCTTCAAGAAAAAATCTCTTTCCTGCTCAACTTCATCCTTTTTAAATAAATTCGCTCAGTCAGTAGCGGAAACCACTTTTTCCAAGTGTACCTCACAAAGAAACCGTTTTGAGTCATTCAAGCCGGCAGTAGTAGAAGACCGTATATGTGTGTAGGAAGTAATCACGGTTAAGCAAGATTTTGTAGTCATCGTAAGGATTGAAACAGAAACTGGAAAAAAGCCTACAGGGTCCCGTTTCTTTATGCTGGGCTATCACACAAATGAGATGGTAAATTGTCTCCTTCTCCCGAGCTTTGAAACGAGAAGATGTGAGTTGTCCCCCGCCTTCCTTCGGAGAAACAAAAGGCAACCTTAAAAAGTATTATCAAGAGGACCTTCCATCCTAGTTGAACAGTGGAATCCTGTTTTTGTCACTGACAAATGAATGTATTTTTTCAATTGTCTTATAAAATTTTGAGCAATTCTTGAACTTGTGCCATGTCTAAGGAAAAAACGCATATGAATGAGAATGAATGAAGAAGGACCTTTGTGGCTTTGTGCTAACTTCTGGAACAAGAGAAATTGCTTCGGGGTGGAAGACTACATATGTGAATTTTTAAGGTACCTTTTATGTAGTACCTCTAGCTTGTCTGAAGCTTGGATTAGTGGGCTTAACCTTATTGTCAGTCTAGTCTTTTTTCGAAATGTCAGCTCCAAATTTTTATACATGGAACAAAGCAGATGTAAAAAAAATTATACTTTCCTGTATTTTTTGAGAAATGACGTTTTCTCAGTCTGAGGCTGCCTAGGGGCCATATCCAAACATTCAGACATTCAGAAGACAAATGAGGATGAGCACATTAATTTATTATTACATCATTAATAAAATAAAATGCTAAATGGGCTTGTTACTGAAATTTTATTGCTATTATTTCTCACTGTAATGGACAACGGGTTAACCAATTTATTTTTTGGATGTTTATTTCATAAAAATAAACGTAAACACACAGTCTCTGAAAAAATTGGATTAAACCCTTCTTGATGACAAATTTCATGGTGTTTAAGTTTTCCATGCAAAAGTCATTCGTGTTTTCAAACTCAAAATGCCTTCCAAGGTGCAATGAACAAGTCATTCCACTGCATCGTGATAATAATCATTACCAGCAGGTGCGCAGGTTACCGTGTCGCTAAAAACTTTGTTGGAGTTGCACCAGGTGGTTATTTATAGTATTTTCGGAAAGTTTTTATTGTTGCTTAAGGTGAATCATTACCACCACCACCATCCTCGTCTCAAGTGCACTTGAACGTAGAACACGGAAAGCCCATTTCCTCGAGAGATGGTTAGGGTGCACACAAAATTTTGTTTGTAGGAGAGAGAGAGAGAGAGGAAATGTGGTCAAGATTTCTTTTCAACAGTTGAAGGAATGTTGAAAGTGGGTGGCTTAGGCGGAAACAGTTGGCAGCAATATGTGTAGAATTATAATACTTGGGCTGGGACACATGAAACCGGAAAAACAAAATTGTCAAAATAAGCATGTTCTCTTGACTCAGTCTCTAAGTTTTCTTGCAATTTGAAATAGAATCTTATTGCCGTGTTCCCACCTCCATGTTCAAATGTTTCAACCGCCTCTGCTCTTACATATATACTTTTCAGTGAAGTAGATTCACCTGCGTATTTTGGCTCAACTGCTTGGGAGCACTAGCCTCATATAAAAGTTCACTTTTTCACCTATATTCGCATTCTGTATCCAAAGTGCACTGGCCTTTTTTCTGGAAATAAGATGAAAATTTATTATCACCCATTCTCTCCAAAAAATATTAGAAAAAAAAAATCCCCTCGAAAAGAATCTTCGCGAAAGCTTCGAGTGACATCATTAATTTTCCCAATGAGCTCTCAGACAATATTAGTTTGGAAATCAGGAGGAAGTAAAAAAAGCTAGAATTAGATTATGGAGAAGCCCTGAAGCTCATATTTTCTCCTCAAGATTTTTATGGTATTTCCAAAAATACCTTCTTTTTTCCTAGAAACTCCTTCAACCATTTACCTTCCGTATTTATCTTTTCGTGGGGATGCCGAAAAAAGCTAGTAGAAATTGGAGTGGAAGGAGAAGTATAGCGTCTCTCTCTCTCCAGTAATGTGTAATTTCAGCCAGCATCATTATCCACTGGAAAAAGGGAGAGAGGATTCACTATGTGGCCTTTTACGTAATAAAGTTATCCTATGACAATCTTCAGAAAGACATCATACTTACAAGCATTTAGATGGTTTCATTCATCCACTACATATTTCTAGCACTTTCTCTCTCTCAGCCCTTCTTGCGTTGTTGAGTTATGAACGGAAAAGCTCAAGAAAAAATCTATATATGATCACTCGAGAATCTTGAGAAGAAATATGTTATGTTATCTATGACGAAAATTACATCTGGAGAGCAATCTGATCTGCTCAAATGTGTACCTACATGCGTAGTGTACTGAACCCACATCCCTTCCACTCACAACATGAGCAGAAGAGAAAAGTCCTCTTCGAGTCCAACAGTGTTTGCTCAAGTCATTTATGCGAGGAAAGCAAATACAAGGGGAAAAAAGGATGAACCTTCTGAACGGAAAACAGGAAGGAAAAAAAGTCAAACAAGGAGAATAATAATAATAAAAACTAGCATGAGTAAATATCTAAAACAATGTATGTATGGCAGAGAATATTTTTCCTATTTCCTTTCCTCCTTTTATTTAGATGGGTCGAAAAGCCTTCTGGGAGACTACGCAAAAGTCATATTGTGAAACTTTCCATTGTTCTTAAATCCTCAGAATCCTTAGCTTGTGTGTGATCATCTTTCTCTGGAGAAGAAAGACTCATGTCATGATGATAAATCTTTGGAGACAGGAAACAGGAAAATAGTCTCATTTTCCCAAGACTTTTTCCAAGAGCAAAAACGTGCGGATACTTTGTGAGAAGGGAAAACTGTATGCAGAAGAAGTTTACCAAATTAGATTGGATAATGGTAATCCTAAAGCTGAGATGGAGCAAGGATAAACCAGCTTTATCCAGTTTTACCGTTTTCATTTGCTTAATTGAAGCAGAGTTCTTGTCCATACCATATTCTATTTAAAGACTATAAGGACACATATTATGTAATATACCTTGTTTTATCCAGTCCAGCCTCAGCTTCTATTTTTCAGTATTTTTCAAGCATTGTTGTTTAACAACTTTGCCTCCAGCTTATTATGACTTACAAATTTTTACTGAGGCGGAGGAAGAGACTCGATTTGATACACATCCACTGTATGAAAATGCGACCTGATGACGCAACAGCCAACAGCTAATGATGCATGACCACAAAACACATGCTCCCTTAATCAATGTCATTGTCAATTTCACGCGCGCCCAAAATTGCCACCAGTTGCATCTGTGTCTGATTTGATAGTATTAGCCTGTTAGTAAATAAGTGAATGGCGAATGCTTGTGAATTGGAATTTGCTCGCACCCCAGAAAACTTTTACTTTGTCAAGAAAGTAATGAAACGTGCAATGGATGTTGTTTTTTGTGAGAGAAAATGAGAGTATTTTTGGTTTCTTAGTAGATTTTTTAGTAGAGGAGAACGATAAATTACCAATCCCATCAAAGCCTCGCTTTTATCCGAGTAATTTAGTAGGAGTACAGCTTTATTGCAGCGTTGTCTCCTCTTCCATTAGTATTGATTGCAATCATTGCCATGCATTACAGCCTCAGAAGTTTTTATGAGGGTTGTCTTCATCCTGGGTCTTTTTTTCCTGTTTCGAGTCCGAAACAAGCCGAGATATGGGACTGAAAACAAGTTGTGTTTGGATGGATGCGATAGAGTCATTGAAGTAACAAAGATTTATTTTGAAAGGAAGATGGAGAAGTGAGCCATTTGTCTTATTAAAATGTCTTTTTTATCTGTAGAAAAATGAAGCAAATCTGGGCCTCGATGATGCCTCTAAATCAAAGGGTGTCATCGACTAATTCCTTCCTTGAGAGCTTGTAATGGCTGCAAAAACATGGCTTCAAACACACTTTTTCGACGATATAGAGATAACATCTTATAGCTGTAGTGACAGCTGCTAATTGCACTCCGAGTGCAAACATTTACACAGGTTCAAAAAATTGCTTAAGTAATGGAAATATGTACATATGTATTTAGCACATAAAGCCAAATTTCCTAATGACTCTATGTTTTTGTAGTAGTAATTATATTTATCTTTTTTGGTTTAAAGGTGAGCATTTGTGGCAATCTCCAAAAGCGATGGAGTAATGAATTCCTTGAAAACANCATAAAGCCAAATTTCCTAATGACTCTATGTTTTTGTAGTAGTAATTATATTTATCTTTTTTGGTTTAAAGGTGAGCATTTGTGGCAATCTCCAAAAGCGATGGAGTAATGAATTCCTTGAAAACATGGTTCAATGTTAAGGTAGTTGATCAAATTGAAAAAGGAAGTCGCACCTTTTACATACTTCGTGTTGCTGATTGCAGCACTGAAACTAAACCAATTAGTCACCTGCACCTAACACACAAAACCGCTCGCTGAGCAAACAAAATGAAAGTTGTAGGCGGTCCGCGCATGTAAATCAGATTGACTTGATTACACATTTCAATTGCGTGTTCAAAGCCAAAAAAATAGATTGTTATATGGCTGTGCATATCTACACAGTATAGTGGTAGTTTAAACTCCTAACAAAAATGCTCAAAATGGAAAAAAATGCTTGAGAGTTGAACAAAGTCAGTAGCCTTTCCTTCTCGCAAAATATTTAGTTCCTTTTATGTTGACAGCGAACTTTAGGTATTTCCTCTCATTTCATTCCCCTTTTAATCTTTATAGGAGCGAGTTTCATTTGAAGGGAAATTCAATTTATGAGTAAATTCATCTCAATTTTTTTTTCTCTTGAACTTCAACAAGTTTTGAGTTTGCTAAATCATTTCTTTTTTTGTCGATACAGGGCCGTTCACACTTGTACTAAAATTTACGGTTGAGATGCAGATTTGTCTGAAAGAGAGATTAAAGTGACTTTGGCTAAATGGGGAAGACGAATTGACTTGTTTGGTAGTAATATTCATATTTTTATTCGTCATGCATACAAGCATATACCAATATGATGATTATTTCAATGGGCGCCGTGAGCCATGAAACTGACGTGATTGGTTTTTATACGATTTTTGTACTGAATTTACGGAACTGCGTATGTATATGTTTAAAATTTGCAAGGTCTGTTGTTTTTTGTTCATGCCACTTAGGTATTGCCTTTTGCCTAACGTCGGCCTTTGAATTTCTCCAAAAGTTTCAACATCATGAATTGACACACAGAGACAAATTGTAGTTCTTTTCACCACAATTTTTTTTATTTTACTCATATCAGTCTTTAGGTATTTGGAGCGTGTATTGCTAATTAAAAGGCTTGATTTGACACTGACACTTGAGACATGAGTTTATAGACAGACCACCCACCACAGACACATTTCTATAAGAGTTCGCTTTCTTTCATATTACTATATACATATTTCTGCTGGTGGCTGCACAAACATGGAAATCGGTTATATTTGCCCTGTGCCATGGGAAATTACTGGGACTTGACTGTAATGAAGACTAGGTTTTTTTATTGGAGCATAAAGAGCAAATCCAATTTATTTCTGATGATATGGTCTAAGAATAATTTTATTATTAGTTACGATTATGATTGGTAAAACAGTATAAATCTTGCAGTAGGTCCCAGACGAAAAAAAAACTTGTTTGCCTTTTATTCCAACTCCAACCCTTTTGCTCATG
>JAHZMY010002055.1:0-13093 GCA_027743915.1 Seira sanloemensis | reverse complement strand
ATTATTTTTGCACAGATTCTTCACAAAGAAATTGCTGATTCAAAAAAATCGGGTTTACATTTTAGTCACAGCATTACAGCAATAATTCTAATAATTTGATTTGCTAGTGTGGGCTAGTTAATAGGAAAGTATCCAGCTATTTATTGCACGTGCATTCTGTCATTATTAAGGACCGACTCCGGACTCCGGGCATGTCCGTATTTACGTCTGTACGTCCGTTCGTCCGTACGTCTGTACGTCTGTGCACACGATAACTCGAGCACGCTTTAGAATTTTCGAATGGGGTTTTTAGTGTTGTGTTCGATGAAACACAGGTAATTCACCTATTGATTTTGGGCCCAATCGGTTAACTCCAAATTGATGGTAAATGGATAACGTTTTTTGGCTGTTCACGAATTTTAAATGGATTTCAATGGAGTGAATTTTGAATGGATGATAAATGGATATATTTTCATGTTCGAGTTTGAAATGGATGGTAAATGGATGACGCAGATCATATTCGGTCCTTGACTATGATCTGCTTGCGGGGTTTATTCGTATTTCCCTCGATACCCACAATGATTTTTTTCCTCATCGGAATATCCTAGTACATCTTCATAGATCCATTTAGCGTAATAGCTTTTCATACCCAATGAGGTTAAGAATGAATACAGGGTGTAAGGTGAGGATGTTCCCTAACTTCGTATACCAATTTTTTGGGACATTTTAGGCAAAAAATCAATATTTTTTTCTATTTCGGCTTTGTTTCTTATTAGGGAGCATTTTCACCGGACACCCTGTATATTTCACGCGAACAATAGAATTGGAAATGGAAGAGATTATGTAAATGAATACTTAATGAGTATAAAATAAAGTAATTTACCTTTCACTTAAAGTGCTTACTTAAAGGATTCGCTTGTAGAAAAAATAATATTGGAAAATGTGACTACATTCTACCCCAGAATTAAATAGTTTTCTGTTTATATTTCCTCTGTCTCTTTTGCGTCTTTAACAGCTATATTTTACTGACAACTACCTTTATAAACCTATTTGGGTGTCACCATTAATAAAAACTCCAGTCTAAGCCTTTTTCTAAAGTAAGAAGGTAGCTGCTATCGGTAATTTTTTTGAAGGTCGCAGGTTTCGTTCAATTGATTTGCTAATTGATAGTTTACTTGTAAAAAATCTGTTTTATCATTTCAGTTTGCATCTGATTTCAATTCTTTCCCCTGGTTAGCTATAATCATGGTTTAGTCTACTATAACTTAGTTTAGTCTATTAGTCCAATTTTGTGTTTAGGGCGTATGTATACATTTATGTAGGAGTATTTTAATTATTAAAAATTTCTGGTAAGATGTAAGTACATGATGTATGTAGTAAATATGATTCAAGATATTATAAAATAAAATGATTGTTCCACCAGCCTTATGATACGAAATAAATGATATGCTGAAATACAAAAGCGTGCCTTGATTTTTTAAATACATTGGACTTTTACCTTATTTCAGAACATATGCCGTAATTAATTTATTATAGTATAAACAAGAACAAATAATGATTAGGACTAAACTAATTAATAGGCCCGTCTGCATCCAGTTTCCACAGGATCTCCAACAAATCCGCGTTTGCATGTGCAAACGGCTTGATGATGCTCAACCTTACAGTCGGTGTTGGCTTTGCATAGTTCCGGTCGTTCGATACAAGGGTCCCCGCAATGGAGGTCAATGCAGGACCTGTAAATACACCGTGGCGGAAAAGAAATGACATGAAAAGCTTGCAATTTACATTCCGTTATATCCCGTTGACAATCCATCATTTACGCCTTTGCCAATGTCAATTTTTAGTATATTATCATAATTCTATACAATCATAGGTGGGCATTTGCTCTTTAAACAAAAACTACTAACTCTGGCTCTTTATTGAAATAGATATAAAATTTACATACAAATTGGATGGACATTCCTCCTGTGAGCTACATTCGGCTATGCACTTCACATACGCATTCCCTCCAAACTGATCAGGACATTGACAAATTGGCTCATGATTGCGAACCTAAAACGAGAAAACTGAATAAAATCTAAAAGCATCCATGTAACCTTTTCATTTGCATTCTTCGTTGTCTACCTGACATGTCGCAAAATCACCACAACCCCCCGCACATGGATCTCTACAACGGAAGTTGCGACACCCTTTGTCAGCGGAGCAGTCCGAGTCTGTTTCACATTCATGTCTGCATTCTTTCAATGGATCTCCAATGTAGGTTGCTTTGCAAGAGCAAACTGGCCTTCCTGCAACAGAAAAAGTTTTTGTGTCAAATGAAAATACTTGACTGATTTAAAAGATTTGAAGTAAGCTTTTACTACAAAATGTTTAAAGGATTAAAATTACACAGAATTAGCCGTTTTTACCGTTTTCATTACTTCATGCAACTAATACAGTTTTATTATGTTAGCACCTAGTTTGAATTTGAAATTTTTTATTACTTAATCCATTCTTGAGTTTGTTATAAAGTTTGAATGAATGCCTTTATAATTACTCGACATTATGTTAGGAAGCTGCAAATATCCTTACGAAGGAAATTTTTAGGGAGAAATGTGTTTTCTTCTTCTCAAGACATTATTATTGGAGCCCGAATTTCAAATGAATTTTAAATGGAGCCCGAATTAGCTTCAGGTTTTAATGAATTTGAAAAATATTCGTGAATTTGGCCCCTAGTCGGTCCTTCACTATTGTCTGCTTGCAGGGTTTATTACGTACGAAATTGAGCCCACTTACCATTTTCCATGTTGCAGTCAGTGTTTGCTCCACATGGAGATGGCGTGCAATAATCTATAAGATTAAATTGAAACATTATTATTATTTCTCGTGGCGCTTAAAAATAGGCGATGCTTTAAAATCGACGCTTTCACCTTGAGCATTACTGACACACAGCACAATAGTAACGAGTATGGAAAGTGTTGAAAGGAACTTCATTATTCCTAAATTCTAAATAAACCTCACTGCAAAATCAATAAATTTCACATCATATCTGCGGTGTGTCTATTCAGCCAATTCATGAGTAATACTTACAAACAGCAGGAAAGATTTTATCATAGCACTGGGATAGCCACTGTCGTCATCATCATCAAGTCGCAGAACCTGTTTCTTTGTAATCAACAGGTGTGGAAGTTAGCATGGTCCAGGGCAAGGTAAATATGTGATGAATATGCTTATACATAAAAAAATTCTTTGTCATATCCATCATTTAACACAGTTATCATGATTCACGTTTCTTTCCCCTGTATTTTTATTACAAGATACGCATCTTCAATCTACATCTTCAGTCGTTGTTGGTTCAAACTCAATGGATGCATGACATAGGACGTACGTTGTAATCAGGGTCGCTTGTTTCTCACCTAATCCAACACCGCAAATAATCATGAGTCAAGAATAAATATCGTCTGTAATAGTATTCCAGGATTCTGTACAGAAATGGCTGCACTATATAATTCCTATACATTTACATTGGAGATAGTACCTTCACATGTCTGCAAAAAAATGAATTAGTGCCTTTACACGTCTGCAAAAAAGAAATTGGTGCTATTGCAGGTCACACCGACGATATGTACTTTTAAAAAACGATTTCACCTACCAGATACATTAAGAATCAAGTAAACAAATTCAATATAACATACGAGCGAGGAAAATATAACTGACGAGAAATATCAAAACATTTATGGAAAAAGTTTGCAAAAATCATTTTTCGAATTGTGAAATTAAATTCTTATCATTGCGAATCCCAATTCCAGTACTAGTCTTCCAATTATTACGTAGCTGAAGCATTCAGCGGAGTATTGATTTAATCATGTTCGTCTGTCCCTCCGTTTGATGATACCGTATAACTGTTGGTGACCATTAAATCCGCTATATGGCAAAAAGACGTGTTACATCATTCGACTCCAAATATTATGGGGAATAAAAAAATGACGTTTTCTTCAAATGATTATTGCAGCCACGTCGTTAGTATTGCCTTGCAGCAGGATTTTTTATTAATCCTCCGACGTAAGATTTTTTATATTCAAAACTTTATCGACAAAAGGTGTGGTATGTCTTATCAGCCAATAAAGTGTCCTGGAAACACAAGCCAGCCTCAAGTTTCAACCATTCAAGTGAGCCAAAATGCTGGAGTTAAATAAACACCGACGTCATATTCCAGTATTTTGTTTCGTTTTTCCTTCAAGTTGTCACCCGTGATGAGTGATTTAGATAAACATATTTCTCCATCACAGACCAACTCAGTCCTATCAGCAACATCATCCGATCTGATCTTACATAAATCTGTGAGTTAATCAATACGCTGTCTCATTGAAACAGACCGTGTTGAAAAAATTACTGTTTACGTGGCCTTGGCCGATTTTTTTGCATCACGATTAAAAGCTTTAAAGCTAATTCTAATCGCGGTTATGTCAACACAGTTGAAGGGAAAATGTTTTAAAATCTGTTTTCTCTCTATCATTTGTATGGCTTTAATAAACAAAAGCCCACTCTTGCTAATGCTACAGCGCAATGTGCAGTGTGCACTGCACAGGGTTATTTTATTTTACGTAATACATATTAATTGAAACTATGAAACAATAAAGACTACCTATACCTATACCTATTAATTTTGTAAGTTCATTGCATCCTAATTAAGAATTTTTACTGCTGTCTCTAAACTGACTGAAAAAGATATATCCATAGTGAATCCAGTCTGGATTTCGAAAGCTAAATCAGTTTTTGGATGCCGGTATATATAACTGGTGAATATTTAATTTGATCACGCGGGTCAAATTAACGAGGGCTTTAGGAGTTTTTAGAAGCATCGGCAGATTTAGATTTGTCACTCAAGCTATTGTTGTTTTTCAGTATTTTGTTATAACTGGTGAATATTTAATTTGATCACGCGGGTCAAATTAACGAGGGCTTTAGGAGTTTTTAGAAGCATCGGCAGATTTAGTTTGTCACTCAAGCTATTGTTGTTTTTCAGTATTTTGCCAGCAAAATTTCATGGGTGAAATTATCTTACAACTGTCTGGCCACAGGAATTACTGGTATTTGCGTGGTTTGTTTAATGTACCCATTTTTGGAGTGGTTGACATCTGAAGTTAGATTTTATAAATAATAAACTAGTAATTGTAGAAGTAATTAATGGAATTATATATTTAGACTGCTATTAGAACTTTTAATACTGCACAAATTCATAGCATGATGGTGTGCATTGTATCATTGTACATTGGCAGCTTCAAGCCATTTTGAAATCTTTCACGCGGTACTGCATTTATCCCGAATATCAGAGGTATGCAGAAAAATGTAGCATTTTCCAATATGCTTTATTTTTATATTCGCTCAAAACTATTTATTAGGTAAACATGTACACAATCGCAACAAAGTCTGATCCATTGCAACACACGTGTTTTCCATTTCCAGCTATCGTTTGGTGCCCGCCCGGCTACAAAGTTAACTTGAAAATTTGGTTACCTACTAGTATTACTAATTACACTAACTATAATTATTGGGGGATAATTATGAAACATTATTTATTGGTTTTACAACCAACCTTACACACTGTCTGTACCTTTTTTTAAAAAATGTAGTAAAATAAAATTCAAATATGTAATAAAACAATTGGATTCCTTGTATTCAAGTATTCTCAAAAATAGATAAATACGTCAAAGACTAGCGGATTTAAATTAAATTTGGAATTTATTGTAAGCATGTTATTAACAAAATGAATGGTTTGATTTTAGCGCTAGTCACAAGTCATATATTAGTTTTTCTTGAGTTTAATCAATGTCAGTAAGATGTAAAATCCCAATTTCGTAAAGTATTTTTGCAAGTATTATTTACTTTTCCTCCCACGACGTAAGCACATGAACCGTAATATGCATGTAATGTAACTGCAGGTAATAATTCTTCTTTCACTCATCCCCCATCATACTTAATTCCATTCTTTGATTCAATATCTCATGCACGATGTGGTGATTTTCCTCATTTTCTGTCCAGGAAGTGCGCAAGTCCATNACGTAAGCACATGAACCGTAATATGCATGTAATGTAACTGCAGGTAATAATTCTTCTTTCACTCATCCCCCATCATACTTAATTCCATTCTTTGATTCAATATCTCATGCACGATGTGGTGATTTTCCTCATTTTCTGTCCAGGAAGTGCGCAAGTCCATTGTTAAATTATTTATTCACGTATTGAATCTAATTATAAATTAACGCAAACTACCATTAGCTTGTACTACAAACTTGACTTATGCAAGAATAATTTGTGTCTAGCTTAAATTCATTGAAAAGTACACAATGAGGCTTTCCACCGGCATCATAATTGCTGAGATTTTCAAGAGACGATTTCCCATAGGGGCTATGCAATGCTTAATAATACACATTTATTAATTAAGGTGAGTTTATTATATACACCACATGCGTACCAGTTCCACCCACGCAACACGTCTAAACTCTAATAAGGCTCTTATAGACGCAGAATAAAAGAAAGAATTAGGAAGGTGCTGTACAAATCGCGTCATATTCATGCGAATTCGCGTTCGTCTTTGTCTTCGTGATTTGAAAGTCGAGTGTAACAGTCAAGGAGGAAGCGGATAACAAGTATTTTTCATTTTCATCCAGTTCAAGACAACAGAATCACAGTTTTATTATGCAGTTATTTTGGCCTATACATTCAAGTGTCCATCTTGGTTTTTTATTTGATAAAAACGAGATTCGAGATAAGGTAAATGATTTTCTTCAAAGCTCTGAAAATCCACTAAATCTGAAGTCAAGAATAACCATGACCAGTCGTAATACTTAACATCAATAATATGCGCATCACTCATGGAAAATTTGCATATTATTATCTTATTGATCGACTAACATCGTATGAACAAGATATACATTTCAAGAATAATTGCTATTGGTTTTTAAAACACTGTTTCAGTGATTGTGTACGTTTGGCAGAAGCTATCTCACTCTCATCTTGCTTCCACAATCTAATTTTATAATCATATGTTCGAAACATCCTTATTATACAATGCTAATTATGTTAATGGCAGTGTGTTTCTACAAATCGTTGTTTGCGTAATTTTGCTCCCACCAAAATTTTTGATGGTGTTTCCCTTTCTTCCAGGGAAAATCCCTGCTTTTAGTGATTATTACTGATTAAACACTCGAAATCTTGGACAATGATTTTATCTAATTGGCCACAA
This sequence comes from Seira sanloemensis, assembly GCA_027743915.1. NCBI lineage: Eukaryota > Metazoa > Arthropoda > Collembola > Entomobryomorpha > Entomobryidae > Seira > Seira sanloemensis. Next base: position 5,889 of record JAHZMY010002055.1, on the reverse strand, counting down.
AGTGTATTGTTTACGGTAATATTTTCCAGCAAAACAGAATTTTGCCATTTCGACTTTCTGTGTGTACAGCACAATATAATACTCATACAATTTTAGATTGTGTAAGTCAAAATACGCTGAAAATGATGTATGATTCGTAGTTAAACATGTTTTTCTGTAAGCTTCCATTTACTACGATCATGTCGCAATCGTGTCCATAGTATAATCGTCGTCTAGCCGAGTTAAATAACTCGTACGATATGATTACATGATTCATATCTTTCAAAGATAAGATTCACAGATTCACTCCTCGATTAAAGTGTGGGTAACCTTGATGAGCGTGAGTATATTTGTATGTCTGCTGATGATAAATAACGGAACTTTAAGATAAGATTGGAGCATAAGATCACCTCTGATACTATATAATTCGGGAGGGGTTTGAATGGATTTAAAGACTCAAAAGTAGAGCAACCTACACAATTTATAGGGAACAACACATCAACAAAGTTTTGCAATAACATATTTTTGAATGATATTGGGCAATGTTATTTTAATTTGGAAGTTTGTATTCGCATGACGAGAACAGTCTTGTAACATGGGGAAATGGAGAGTTCAATTTACAAAAATGTGCGCTCCTTTAGATAGGAAGTTCAAAAACAGTTTGATTTCCTTTTTTCCTTCCTGAAAATCTTTTGCTGCATTTTAATTATCATGTGTATCTACTCCTTTCACAAAATCTTTTCCTTATTTTTTGACAATTTGGATAAATCATGACATGCGCACATTACCCCAGATATGATTACTACGATATATTGTAGGCTTTTGGGTATGCTGAATGAGCTAATTCAAAGTTAGAACGGAGGCATGCCTGACTGGACCGGAAGTAGTATTGCATTTTCACGATTGACATGGATGCACGACCAAGTAAATTAAATTGGAAGTAGACTTGGAAATATATTTATCACTTTGAGTCTACGCGGATCTTGTTTTGAACTTGTCCAGTTTATAAAACGCACTTTTAAACGGTTCGGCTCTCATATTCCCATTGTAGCGGAAGTCGAGATTGAGAAAATTGAGGAGGAAAGGGCGGGTGGGGTGAGAAGGTCATCGTTTGCAATTTTTGATTGTTTTTTGGTTGTTTTGGTGAAAAAGTTTCCTCGTCAATTTTATAAAATGTGACTGGTAGCAGTAGCTTTACAATGTGTAGCATGTTGTGAAAAATAGTGAAAAATTGCGAGTTCATGACAAGGTCAAAATTCATTGAGCTCATGCAATGACCTGGAACTTGAATCTTTTTCCTAGTTGCCTCGCCTCGCATCAACTTCACAGACTCAATTTTTGCGCATAAACACTGCCAGCCCATTCCCACAAGGGAATTGTTAAAAAGTTTGTGTGATCTTAAAATTTTAGTACGCATATTTCAATATCGTGTAGCATCTAATACGATTACAAATTTATGAATAGGTCTTAAACTCTAACACCGAAACAATGCTAAGTATGTATGTTATGAAGAAAGTTGATAACAGCATGCAATTTCAAAAATTCAAACTTGTTAATTTAATTTAGCACGCAGTCATTACACTTTTATTAACAATAGCCACCATTTTCAAGTTCAAGTTTTCAAGCCAAGTTCACACTATTTTGCTTTATGATAAACCGTGTAAATTTGAGTAATTGTATGAGCTTTTCATGTTTCTTACCAACTTATTGCGTGTTATGCGATGTGTATTCGGTATTCCAAAATATGAAATATGCATCTTTTCAATGTAGAAAGCATTTTAATTTTTTTCCAACTTATTCAAACATTTTTCTCCTTCTTCACCGAAATAGGTAAGAACCCAAACTAATTGAATTTATTGTAAACTGTTAAAATTGTTAGGCATGTAAAAACTCCTGCAATTTATTGTTGCCAAAGGTTTATTGAACTTTACCTTTAGGAATGTAATAAACTATTCTTGACAATGGGATGAGGGAAAGTACACCTTGTCTACGCAGTAAGCATTTCTCATTTCTTCGATTTTGACCGTATTTTCAGAATGGAATGTGTGGATGATGCAAGGGCTCACTCAGATTCGCGTCAGAATTGTAAAAAAGGACCAGAGTTCCAGTTCCACTCCAGAAAGTTCTGCTCTCGGTCTCTTTTTTCTGGAGCAAACCAGCCTCATTCAGAATTTAGAGAAAACGTTGGTGGATGAAGGAACAGGAAGACCGTGTAATATCGAACACGCATTACGCACTTTTCCAGTATCAGAGCCAAACTTTTGACATAGCGGGAATTTAAGGAACGCATGTGCTTGTTTCATCTCCATGTACACACATATGTATTATTTGTATGCGGATATATGTACATATCATTTGCCATGGCACTCGTGAAAAAGGGCAAGTTTTATGACAGTCTGTTCACTCGACATAAGTAAATATATCACGTCCCTTAACTCTCAAATGTCCAGGAAATGCATAGAAATAAGATTATACCCACCACTTGGGGACGTGTAGTCCATTCCATTTGACGTATTTACATGCCAATACCGGAATAAGAATGACCGGTATACATTATCAATTATGCATCTGGTTCATGCCGAGTGCTGTGTAGAAAGTAACTGTTGCATTCTGGTTGAAACTGAATTCATTTTCCCTGAAATATTATGGTGGCTGACGTTTTTCAAGGATACACCAATGAACCTTTAATTCCGGCTTGAATATTATACGTTTAGGTAAGTATAATGGACCGGATCATTTCGTGTATGTTGAAATCCAAATGGGAAATATCACAACTATGCAATTCTATAATTTTAGCCTACATTTCATGCAAATGTGACGCTTTCCAATGCTCAAATTCATCAAACTATATTGTAATCTCAAAATGCCCATGTATATGAATATATAGGCTTCCGCTGTAAGTTCCTAAATCCTAAGACGTTTGACATTTTATCCATTGAGCAGTTCCAAAGAAAATTATATGGGAGATTGAACCAATAAAGTCAATTAATGTATGTACGTATTTAAGGAAGATACATATTTTTATCGCTTGCTTTTTTAATAAACGTAGCATGAAAACATGCGTCATCATATAAACATATGATAAATCGCGGTAACTGCACGTTGGCGAATTAAAGGCTCATTTTCAATTGATGAGACAATTTTATTCTCTCGAACAATCGACTCATAAGCTGGTCATATTTTTCTACGACAATTGTATGGCATCCCACATCATCATCATCCACAACGTCATATAGGAGGCATATATGCATTTGGGCAGATATCGTATAACTGCGACATATTTGACTCGTCAATATCTCATTACTACACATCATGAGAAGACGTTTCTTGAGGAATCCGCATCAAAAAAGATCATTAAGAAAAGGAAATTTACCCATACCTCAGACGAAATATCTCTTCTTCTTCTCTCTACATGAAATGAAACTTCTATTCTATTCTGAGCTCGTAAAGCTCTTTTACAACGACAGCCCAAACCCAAAACACACATTTTCATCGCAACACACCACCTCTCTGCACCAATCAGCGCGCTTCATTTCCCCCTTAATCCTCAGAAAAAAGGCCAAAGACTCAAACATACCTTATCCTATTGTCTACAAAACATTGAATACAACATTACAAAAAGTCCGTTTTCTTTTGCACCCAAAAGAACATACCGTAAGGATAAGGAGCAACTAGCTAAAGTAATATAATAATGTGAGTTAAAGAAAATGGTAACGACGACACAGTGCGTATGAGGAAAACATAATAATTTCTGCTCACAAAAATGTTTTCTTCTTTGTGTGTGTGAGTATTGGACCACCACGAAAAAAAACTCGTACATATTTTTCAATATGCAGTGCGGAGATGAATGCAAAAGATAAAAATAATTTGGTTAAAAAGTGGCAGTGCCAAAATACCTCACTTTACATTTTTCAACTAACCTGCATTGCATAGCGCATTCAATAGTCTATTCTTACAACTTACAAAAAGGTATTGGGATTCAACAAAGAGGAGAGAAACTCAAAATTTGAATATCACGTTAACAAACCTTAAAATGCATATCCGCTACCACTTGTATAGTTAGGGCCTTTATTGTTGCCTTAATCACGTTAAAATTGAGAGGTATATCTACCTTGTAAAATGCAATAAAAAACCTGTGTGCAATCACCATCCCTGCAACAATATCCTCTCTACCGTACATTGTTAAAGGAAGATAATAATGCAAAGTTGATACATATTTTTTGTTCTTTAAAGAGTATCCTCTCAGTACTTGTCTGATACAGTCATTTGTTGACAGTGAGTTATTTCGTGGAATGAAAATGACTGAGATTGTGTGTGAAATTGTTTGATAGAAACTTTTTTTAGAGAAAAAGGATTTTTACTGCACACACAATTTCTAGAGAACTGACGTGTGTGTGTGTGTGTGCGTTTTTAGATTCAAGATTAATATTGAATAGGCTCGAACATATTATTGTAATTAGTAAATTGAACATTTTTTTCTGTATGGGCCTTTTGTTTAAGTCTTCCTTTAGAAGAAAGAGCTCATATTGATATAATAGGTAGTTGAGTGAAGACAAGGCTTCCAATCCATTAGTTGGGGGATGGCCAAGAAGGTAACTGAAATTGTGTTAAAGTTAGGCACTCAGACTGTGTGTAGGAAGTGACATTAATTTGTGGAAGGGGCTCCTTCCCTGCTTTTGAGTTGGTCACTTTGGGTGACCGAATGACAAGAGCAAAGTCGAGATTACCAGTTTAACTTTAAAACAACGTTGGATGCGACAAAAAAGAGGATCGTTTCGTAAGTGAGCTTTTAGTAATACATTTATTGGGTTTATCGACATTTGGACGAGTTTGGAAATTGTAATACGTGAGTTGTGTGAGGTACATTTAAATGAAAGTATTATGTCAGATGTGTGCTAATTAAATCACGACAATAATCTCTGCGTCCAAAATGTCTCTGGGATGTCGGAATCATGATCGTGATCAGTCACATAAATAAAATCAATCACATTGTTTCGTTCAAGTGGACGTTGAATAACGGGCTCAAGAGGGTATTGAAATCTTGTCCCGTGATGTCGCGAGTCTCGAGGGGGCCTTTGATTTTGTAATTTTTGTGTGAGTACTGATAACATCCCGGATTCCCGATAGTTGAAGTACCTAGTTTTTATCTGAGACGGTTTCAAGTGTTGAAATTGAGAATTAGATGTAAAATGAAGTCAGCGCCATGAATTTGTGAGGCTCAAGCATATTAGATTTGAATATTGTACAAACTTCAAGTTATGAAGTACCTAGTTTTTATCTGAGACGGTTTCAAGTGTTGAAATTGAGAATTAGATGTAAAATGAAGTCAGCGCCATGAATTTGTGAGGCTCAAGCATATTAGATTTGAATATTATACAAACTTCAAGTTACATAATTAAATTAAAACTTGGAAAGTTTAGTAAATTACACGCATTTTTTAAGAAAGGAAGTATCTGCGGCCTTGATTAAGGGTAGCATGGTTTTATCATCTAATTCTGTACATGCACACAGTTATGGCAGAGATGTGAATGTTTCCACAATACCAGATATAGGTTCATTTTCCGAATTAGCAAAGGATTTAATCGATTTCCAAAAAAAATACATCTTTTCCTTTCACATGAAGGTTAAATTGCAAAACAGTCAATCTTGACTTTTAAATACTATGTACATAGGTAAATCAAAGCATTGAAATTGGTTAATTTTACATTATCTTTTGACTACCATTTACGTTTACCACGTATTTGAAAAGTCATTTCTCCTCCATGAATCTTACCAGGTCTAATTAGGAAATTTGTCGTCATTGCGACATTCAAATTCAACATTCATTTACGCATATCGATAAATGACTTGGCTCGTGATTATTTCTCACGTAAAAATTCGTTCTAGTGACGATTCATCTCAATTTATGAG
>JAHZMY010002054.1:0-11993 GCA_027743915.1 Seira sanloemensis | reverse complement strand
GTTAACGATTTGACGATTCGACCGAGTACATATAGGGGCTGAAAGGTGAATCAATTTTTGCACATATCGTTACCATGCAAAAAAATCCCTTCAACAGCCCCGTCAAAAATGAAGTGGGTAATTTTAAAATTTATCCAAATAAAACTCAACCAAATCTCACAGCTTCAAATTTTTCTCACACAATTGGAAATGTTTTTTCCAGAAGGCAACAGAAAGCAAGCGTTTAATTAACGATGCAACCTTTAATTAAAGCATCGTGAAGTTAAGCTAAATGTATTTACATAGGCAACAGGTATGCGTGACAGGGAAAAAATTCTCATTTCATCTGGACTAAAATAGGAAAAAAAGGGTACGAGACAAAATAAAACAGAGAGCCAATTTCTTTACGTTCCTGTATCAATTCGACTTCGTGCAAATGTGTATATTCCAGCCAGACTCCAGTAAGAGGAACACCTCATCCATTTAATATCTGCAGCTGAGGGGGAATTTGAGATTACTTACATTAGTATTCTCCACCATTCACTCGATTGTTGAAGCTAGTGTTAAGCTTTAAATATTTGGATCATACAAACAAAACTGCAACTTGGCTCTGGGTGCTTGTAAGTGGACAAAATTGTGTGTGTGAATAGGAATTAAGACGTGACATTTTTGGAGCAAGTAGAAATTAATTACTAGAAGGAAAGATTTTCTTATTACCAATCAAAACCATCATCAACTTAAACCTTGCTGCGGTAGGTAAGACCATTCATTTCAGCCACTTTTCTTCCTCGTCCAGTTTCCACTCTATGAATTTCTGCAACTTGACAATGAGATAATGTTGAAGTGACACCCAAAAAAGCCCAAAATGTATACATGTTTTTATTGGGCTTAATTACTTGTAATTACTCTTTTCAACTTAAATTCCAATCCTATTTGCGTATGGCGACTCCAAATAAAGCTTTTTATTTCTTTAGATTCATCCTGTTTCTTTTTCACTAGATGACATTTTTTTCTCTTCAGCCTTCCCACATAGAGTCATAAATTACACAAAAAATATATCTTCACATATCCTAATGCAGCTTATCTGTCATTTAATGGCACCACTTTGTCGAGAGTCCTAGTTAAACCTTTAAAACAATTTAGACAAAAAAAAGTTGCTTTGTCAGAGAGAATGCAGAAGGTGCAATTGCGTCGCATTCGCATCTCTTGCCATTTTCAAACACACAGCCAAAAGAAAAAAACTTGTCATCATATTCTTCATTCCATCCTCTTCGCCTCCTCCATAAATGGAAACGGAAAACGTATTGTCCTTTGGGAGTGATACATTAGCACAGACATGTTAGAAACGTCATTTCTGTCAGTTGAAACAGTGAGGAAAAAAGAGGAGAAATACTTAAATAATCAATCATCATATCATCATGCATCAGTTTTGAGTCTGCAGACCGCAAAGAGAATTGAAGAATAATGCAGTTTAAATACATAGGTACAATGCCATGGTGCCATTATTATTATCATTATCCAAAGTCATTTTCCAGTCCAATTCGGGCACATTACATGAACAGCTCACGACTCGAGTTGAATAGTTGAAACGTTGAAAGGAATGTTTTCAATTCGCTTTTCACTCCTAATTAGTGAGAAAACAATAGACCTGATCGGAACAATGAGCAGCACGACCCAAGAGCTAATTTGATATGGATCTTCTGGATGACTTTTCCTTTCACAGAGAGACATATGCTCGCACACATCTATTCTCCTTGTTCCTCCGACTCTCAACTCTCTAATTGAGTTAGTTCAAGAGAGATTCACATGAACCTTGAAGAGAATTGCATTTTTACTTCTTCATGACTCATGGACTCATTACACTGGCAGTTTGAACGGAGTTAAATCAAAAATGCAAATGGTGCAGAATTCTAAAGCATGCATACCTATGCCTGGGATATGTAGCATACATTACTCTTAGTAAAAAAGTCAGAATGTCTTCAGGGAGTTCAAGGCTAGACTCATTCCAAGTTCACATGCAAATTTGATTTGATATCTCACGGAATAATCTCACGAAATGGGAGACTGATGAAGCTTTTCAAGCAAAACAATGATAATGATAATATAAAAGTTAAATAATGGGGATATTTAATTTAGCATATTGCAAATACGATGACTATTGATGTGCCGATATGATCCCAGAAATCAGTTCACTTTTCAATTAAGAGCCTGTGCTCAGAGTAATCACATCAGCGTTTCAGTAATTATTTAATGGCTGAAAAATCACAAAGCTCTCGTTGCTTATAGCCTCTATAAAACCGTTGCAAATCGTGCCGATTTTCCCCTCTCTTCCTTGTATCCACAGCATACGACAAATCTTCATCGCTGAACCCCCGAGTCTACATTATGGTCCATTTAGTAGCATTTTTTGAGGCTATCAACCATTTACAAAATGATCAGGTGAAGACGACTCTCTCTCTGGGGAGCAGGTGAAAACCGGATTGTAACTTTTTATTTTTTTCATTGAGCCTCATCCTTATAAACACTGTTTTTTGTGAACATTATGTTCATGACGAGAGATTACTAGAAAATCATACGGCCAAGTTGCACATTGAAGTGATTTTTTCTTATTAAATAATATGGTTGACGGTAGGAAAAATGAGGTGTGATATACCTTACCTGACTGAGCTTTTCCCGGTTATTGGCCGTCATTGCCTTCTTAAATATATATGTAGAAGTTTCGATTAAAGATATACCTTTTACCTATGCAGTTGACGTGACTTTGCAGAAGGAGTCGAAGAAGAAAGAAAAAACTGCATTTCTTTATTACTCCTCCCTCACAGTTTGATATTGTACCTGTAACCTCATGCAGTATTGCATTGCATGGAATCAATCAAGTCGATACAGTGAAGCCATGTAAGAAGGTATAAATGCTGAGCCGAAGATTCTTAAGCCCATTGCAGGTGACAGGTTAAAGTTGAACTGATCTCATAAAAATAATTTTCAACTTTTGATTTGCAATTTCTTCTTAAGGTAGTTTCTTCTCGCGTATAGCGGCTCATATACATAACTCCCATGATCACTTCTTCGATAAAAATCAAATTGACATTTTCAATCAGATGTGTTCTCCTGATAATAATTATAAATGATTTAGGAATGCCTGTTGTACCTTATAGGGAGAATCTTTCATAACAAAAATTAGCCTTTTTATTATAATGGTACTAATATTTTGCAAACAAGCAAACGCTTTCAAAAGCAAGTTGACTTTTCTATAGTTGAGTTTAGAGACACTTGACAAAAAAAGTGATTTTCCCTTCTCCATAAATTCTTCTTCTTTGAGAGAGAATTCATTCATTTTTTCATAAAAATTTATTACCTGCTCTCCCGGAGTGATTTATCATATAGTGCTTGAGTGTGCATATCTTCTCTTTCATTCATTTGTGGGTGACGTGTTGGTGAAGAGAAAAATAATGCTACGGGGAGGTGAAATAAGCGCATGATTTTAATGGATTTCGCAATATATTATGCAATTGTTAATGTGTTTGCTTGGGATGGGGTATTGGGTTCGATGGCGTGAACATAACCATACAGAAAAAAAGATGTGGAATGGACATCATTATATTTTTTTCTCTCTGTGCATGAAATTAATGGCCAGCGAGGCATCGTAAAATGTAAGACAATGTTTGCTCCTCTCCGAGGAGCTACAAGTTCGTTTACCCTGAGAATATAAAAAAATATGAAATGCCTTTGTCCATGGTGCGATTTTTTGCTGGTGATTTGTATAGTATAAAAGGTGGATATGGCTATTAAGAATGCGATTTTGAATTCGATTCAATAATGTGATAATAATCACAGAGATTCAAATTCGCTTTCAAGTTAGTATACTTAGCAGAAAGAAACGCATTTTTGAGTTTGTCAAATCATTTGCATGATGCAGATTACCCCGAGGGCAAGATCATATTGATTTCTAAATCTCGCTTTTACACTTTTAGGATTCAAGTTTTTTTAAATAAGCGACAAGTCGCACCAATTACGCTCACACTGTTTGGAAAATTAGGATTTGCAGGACACTTTTTTTAGATTATCTAGTTATTTAGCTCCACTTAATGTTTTTTATGCATTCTATTTTTAAAACAAATTCACGATTAGAGTATATAAGTACACATATGTGTGTAAGGTATGGTAAGCTATTTAATCTAACTAAAATAATATACAACAACTGCATTATTATAGCCGTCTCACGACTCACGACATACAATAATCCCATGCAATTTCGGCGAGGACGTGGACAAAAACTCGAGAGAAAACTCTTTCTTGCCTTTTTCCCACTCGATCAAATAAATCAATAAAAATTAACTTTCAAAAACTAAGATAATTCCCTCATTCATTCGCCGCATTGTCAAAAAGACCTCTCTGAGATCTCTTCTTTTAGCAAATAGAAAGGGTTTGGCTCAATCTCTCATTGCTCATTGAGAATCTGTCGTAACAATGCTTATCGCCATAAGTATTTGTCATTTTGGTGGCCTGCAAAACGCAATTATCAATAAGTTTTTACGAAGATCTAATCACTTCTGAGGATCACGTTTCCAACTCCCTTGGTTGATTTACTACGAATGGTACCTTAAAGCCCTTAAAGCAAAAGCCAAACTGCATATTTGCTTAATCGTTAACTATTACATGGCTCTCACTTTAAACGTTCATTATTATTATTATATACCCACTGAGATTTATTTATTTGCATTTGCTTCATTTTCAAAAATGGAAAAAGTTTTTTTGGCCAGTCGGCGTCACCGGCCTGAAGCCATTTCTACACTGTCAAATGGTAATTGAGACTGCACCACGCACGACAAAAGCCAAAAAGTGCATATATCTGAGGCTACCTGTCAGAAGCCGTGTTTGCAATAATGATTTCATATTTAGACAATCTTTACGGAATCTGTATCATTTTTTCCTCTGGGGTTTCACTTTTTCCTCTTGATGATATACACTGCACATAGACTGCAGACCATTTTTTGGCAGCCACAGAAACCGATGTAAGGCAACAATTATCTGATATCTTTACTGCTTTTAAGGTCATCAAGAGGTGGGCGACTTTTTATGATGACTGATTAAGATTATTCACAGCGAACTTTTGTATCGGGGAGATATGCAGATACTAGAGCGCGCTTGCTCGCGGCGGTGGAAATTTTGGCATTGCGAAGAAAGGTTCGCCAAATTTTCATGATTACGGGATGTGGCATACGTATGACTTGTCTCTTTTAGTAAATGATGATCAGAGTTTCTAATCTTGTTTTTCTATCGCTTTCTCTTAAATCTGCATTTAATTGTTCAAAATATTCCTATTTCTTAGATTTTCGTGCTAAACCAAAGATTAGATTAAGGTTAGATAATATTGATCGATTTGTCAGCACGGCACATCCGCCTCTGTCCTCATCGTGTTGCTAAACCAAAGATTAGATTAAGGTTAGATAATATTGATCGATTTGTCAGCACGGCACATCCGCCTCTGTCCTCATCATGGCGAAAAAAGGTATTTCACATTTTGATGTTTGAAGACGACTCTAACTACTTAACTACCTGAATCACAATTCCCAATTAAGATAACAAAAAAAATCATGATAATTCTCTGTCGCCCAAAATGCCCTATTCAATTGTCTTCAGGTAGTGAATATCCATACTTTTTTCCAACTGAAATCGAATCCTACACATTGAGAAATTGAAATGTAATATCACAATTCCCAATTAAGATAACAAAAAAAATCATGATAATTCTCTGTCGCCCAAAATGCCCTATTTAATTGTCTTCAGGTAGTGAATATCCATACTTTTTTTCCAACTGAAATCCAATCCTACACATTGAAAAATTGAAATGTGAGAGAATATTGAAAATGACATCTTAATCAGAATCTCCTCCAACCCTCTTCTGCAAACCTCCCACTAAACTCTTTTTCTCAAGTAGGCAAATGTACAGGCAATGAATCACTAGTATGTATGAAATAAAAAATATCGGATGGCCTACAGTCCTACAGAATTACAATACAATTGAGAATATTTTTTGACTAATGTTAATTGCAACTGCACGAGCTTGGTCGTAGGAAGTGCGACAGGTAGGTGGTCCCATTTTTTCACATGCCGATTGTCTCCCAATTTAACAAAGCCACTCACGAAAATAATACCATGTGCTTTTGTGAATGGCGAGAGGAGAAATCAATAGTAATTCTAGAAAATGTGCCTCCTTAAAAAAAGTTTGTCGCCTTACGACTTGAAAAGTGCAACTTAAAAAATATGCTAAAAAAGTGAAACGTGTGTAAGTACGTGTGATGTGCACAGATTCAGCCAACAATTTTTCTGCGTGATTGAGCCATTTTGAATTCATTGATCATTCAGTTCATTTTTCAGGAATGAAGTCAAAGTGACTACTTCACAAAAAATCTTCAGCATTTCCCCCGTTTTCCCAGAAACAGTTTACGAGGGCGATTTGATAATATCGACAGAAACAGAAGTTCGCCCAAAAAAAGTTGTGGGATGAAGGATGAAGATGGATCGAGGACCTAATTCAAAGTGACTCCATTCACATTTCTTTCGAAAGTAAATTGCATATCTATGTACCTTATGCACATCTGTGTACCTGTGTGCTCCGTGTAATTTCCACGTTGCCCCTTTCATGACCTCCGGTAATTCCTGTATTACAAAAAAAGTATAATATTATTATATGCTTGATTACTCTTTCCGCTCGTTACTCTACTATTTGCGTGCCTTCCTCATGGCTCACCTAATCGCACGTTTTTTTTTTCAAACCAATCTAAATCTAGATGATGACGAATATCAGTAGAGAATGGCAGAATACTCTTGTGATTTGATAAACAAAAAAGCCGTCATCATCAGCTTACCTTGTGTCTTCTCTAACTCTTGCCCTGTGAGTGTTTGTGTGACACGTCCACTCTAAAAATTTGACTTGCTTATGAGCCCAAGTGGGAAAATATTAGTCATCATCATCATAATCTTCGAACATCTCCTACCTTCGCAAAAAAACAATGACGAAGAAGACGACGAGATCATACATGCCATATGCCGTAACATGTCATTTCACTTTGCAAAAAAAACTTTGATCTGCTTCTTCAGAAAGATCTTGGCGATTTTTTTGGCATCAAGTAATGAAAAAGTATCCTCTTAATTTCCTATGCAAAAGAGGTACCGGCGAAAAAAAAGTAATGTGAAATGTGAACTCATATTGACCACACAAAATGTAATGCAATGTACGAGAAAAAATCGCTCTTTTCGCTATATTAAATTATTATTACAATTTTCACTCGTTTACTTAAGTACAAAGTGAATGGCGAATGATCAGGATCATTTGTAAGATGACTCATATCCCATCCAATACATTTTTTGTGCGAAAGGATGATTTTACTTCTTCTTATGGCTATATAATATGCATGCGATGGATTTACATTTTTTACGTCTGCGAATAAGCGTCTTTTTTCTTCTCCCCGTCCATGCCTAAAAAACCTGTGCAGAAGAGCATGAGTATATTTTTTCTCCTTTTGCAGGAGCTTTTCAGAACTCTGAGCGTTTTTTATGTTGTTGACTAACTTGTTTCTCGATTTCCTTTTCGTGTTTCAGTTCACTTCTGTTGGGTCTCGGAGGCTGAAGCAAAGACCGAGAGGCTTAAAGTCTTGGGACTCGTTCTCACCGTATACACTCATTCTCGCCGCTTTTTTCTGTGTGCCATACTGTCTCCCTCCAGTTCTTATCGTTGGGTTTTGCAGTTCTTTTGCACCTGAACGGCGAGGGTTCAATGTGTGTTTTTTGCATGGGACATGAAAAACAATTATTTTTAGCCGCTGCTTTATGCGTTTATATGAAAGGTGTGAATCATTTTATTTAGTTGTCATTACCAAAAAGTGTGTGATTTGAGTCATTCGGATGTGTATATGATTTGACTTGGCTTTCGGTGTGACGCGGGGGAATTCTTACCTGAGAATGTTTTAGTGTTATCTGTGGTGGCGATAAGAGCAGAGTTTTGCCTATTTGAAATTAACGATATGACATAACATAACCCAGCTTTTGAAGGAGGTTTCTTGATGAGCAATCATTTTCATGGAAAAGGGCTGTTACAGGAATTCCAGAAAATCTGTTCCAGGTATACCCCAGAAAAAACTTTTTTGTGAGTGTAAGAAGGAAGGTGTTTATGTGCGTCAAAAATGTAAAACCGAGGTATTCAAGGTACCAAAATATAATTTCCCCTACTTTTCCAGAATTCAATGTTAGTTTTTCCTTTCCCAAACAAACTTTGGATTGACGAAAAGGACCGTCCAGTTGAAAACGCTTGAAAGGTAACTTTTATATGAACTTTCCAATGAAACTATTTATTTATGTAACAAAACCAGAGAAGAGATAAGCTAAAGCATCATCCATCATGGCTGCTTGCATTGCTTTAATCCCATATCTAGAAAAAAATCTGTTCCACTCTGAACCTAACCATCTTGCTTCTTCGTTCCCTTCATTCATCACCTCAAACTCCTCATCTCTCGTCGAATTTCATCGGAAGGCCGAGAGCCATCCATTTTTGTGTGAAAATTAATGAGCACAAGCACACAAACTCAGCCTCAGGACCGCAGCATCTATAAAACAAAAATTTTGCCATATAATTCCACTAATTAATTTTTTGCTTTTGTATATAGCCTGTAGACTCAACTCTGTATAAATAATTGCATAGAGCACCTTTTTGTTTTCTTTCCGAGAAAAGACAGGAAGAAGAAAAAAGGTAAAGCTCGAGAATTCAAGTAAATTCGAATGATTTACTGCGTCAGAGGGGATGCACGTTGGGCAGTCCAAAGGGGCAAACCAAAACCAACTTAACCAACCCTGTCATGTCATTCAACGACGGGCTTCATCTCTCCTCTTCCCAGAGATGAAGTGAATGCGAAAAGAAACCAAAAACACATCATTTTCTTTACAGTCCATTATACATATGCCGGCATCCTCTCTCTCTCTCTCAAAAAGACTGTTTTTTGCCCGCGTGCCAACGAATTCACATATGTACCCATAGTATGTAAGTACGCAATGCAATCTTTCTTTTTGGAGTGGACCACAAATCACAATAATTCCCAATCAGTCCAATACGAAACTAACGAACTTTGGTGGATTCAATGCACCCTCTCGTCCTCTCTTCTGAGACTTCTGTGAGATGTGCATGTCCTAATAAAACTATACCTTTTTGTTTTAATCACGACAATTCTCCCTTCATATCAAAAGAGAAAAAAAACCATTCCTTTGCATCGTGACTCCAAATCCAAGATCCAACCTGAGCTTGGCCGGCTCAATTTGATTCAATGACTTCATACAATCTGAAGATGAAGAACGTAGATTTTTAAAAAGTTCTTTTCTAAATGATCCTTGATCAAGCTTCCGATCACCTGAGATGATGTTTGGGCTTAGCCTTGACAAATTTATCTACTTTTCAATCCATTTTTTTTGTTTTTACCCCTGTGCGTGTAATCTTCATTGTACGATGGTAATCTTTGAGATTGTGTGTCCTTCACATCTTTAAACCATCCATTGAACTTTGGACCAAAACTATATCTGAAGCTGATTCTCATCTTGAGACTCTTGAGAGTGAGTCCCCACTCCTTGAACAGCAGAAGAAGGAGAAGAAAAAATCTTTGAAAAAACTCGCTTTACTCGAAAAAAGTGCGAAAAAGATTTGTTCAAAAGGGAGCCATTCAATTCAGGGCCCATTATTGTTGATGTCGGGGCACACTTTAAAGCCCACATTTTTTCTTCTTCTTCTCATTCTTGGGTGCAGGTGTTATGGGAAGGAGTGGCTGGCGAAAAAAACCTCTTTTCCTGTTTCAGATTATCATCAAACCATTCACAAAAAAAAACGTTCTTCTGCTACATAATCTAAAGCTTACACGAATGTAGATAATAAATGCTGTGTGTAAATATTAACTACGAGAGATGAGCCGAACTCTAACAAAAATTTTCATTTTTAATAAGCTCTAAATACTTTATCGCATCTCTCGTGTCAATGCCAGTAGGCATCGTCAGTACAATTCAAATGGTAGATAGATGTTTCTAATGAAGCCTGTAAAAAGTATGTGTATATGGCTGAATTAATTTCAATAATTTCTTCTTTCCCCCTTTTGAAATGTGACATGGCATTACATACTACAATGTAGCTCTTTGTTGGGCCAGTGAAATGTGTTGAGAGTTGAGAGACGTGCCTGCATTCAAAAAAATTGCACTGCGAAAAAAATGAGTCTTCACTCTTCCTTGTCTTTTTCTTCTGTTCCTGCTGTTTATGACTTCACAAAGACTCCATATGGAGGAGACATGACAAGACAGAGAAAAGGGGGAATCCTCAAGAAAACATTCGCTCGAACATGTCAGATATTGAAAGAAAAAGATTTTTTTTCACATATCGAGCCATGTTCCTCTCTTCCTTCCCTTCGGCAGGGCTTGGTTCGCACAGGGGAAGTATGGACTCGTAAAGATGCCAAATGTCTGCCAGAGCCGCCACAAAGTCGCTTAAGGTCCGAAGGATCTACTAAATAGAAGAGGGATGGCCTTCCATTACAAGTCAGTGCACATACACAGGTACATATAAACACCGCCTAATGACTTTTTTCATTGACCTGCGAGCTCGCAAAACATGACTCTGCTCTTGTTTAAAAAACAATTATCGTTATTGATTCAGAGAGAGAGAGAAAATTTCTTTTTTGAAAACACTTTTTTTATTACTGGGTCAACTCATTGCCAAATCCGAAGGAGCCGATCCTATTTAATTTGTAATGAAGGAGCCTGAACCAGGCCTGTGTACGCGGACTTGATTCGATCCAAGAAAAGGAAAGAAAAAATCCAAGAGATCGTGTTTCTCCTTCTTTGAATGTTGTATGTATGTATATGCACATTAGTAAAAAATACTCCTTTTTCTTCGTATGTGAAACTGCTACGTGTTCCCATTCTCTATTCTTTGTTTATACGAGTCTGCAACAGTGCACAATTTTTTTGAGCCATGTTCGTGATTCTGATTCAGGAGGTATGGCTTTTTTTCAGGTCTTTTCACAAACATGGATCGAATCCGTGGCTAATCAAGGGAGAAAAACATGTATGCAAAAAGACGACAGGAGTCGTATTATGTGCACATCTATTTTTCGGCCCAAAGTGGGGAAAAGTGTTTCGCTTTTTTCTATTACTTTTTATGATAATTTTCTCTCGTTTTTTATTACACGCTCTTTAGGATAGATATTTACAAGAGAAAACTGTTTGCTGCTGCTGTGCTGTTCAGAGTGGCACAAATTGTTTTCGAGCGTAATATGAAACACACACACTCAATTATCTCCAACTTTAGTAGGTTTTTAAGAGGTTCTTTTCTCTCTCTCTCTCTCGCCAAAAAAAGAATGAGTATTATTATTTCACTACTGTTCTCAGTTGTGAGTGTGAATGCGGGGGAAATCCGAGATTTGAAGGATTTGAAGGATCCCGTCGAGCTTTTGCAATGTTATTTTGATGTTGAGGCAAAGGTTATTGCAACAATGAAGTTGAAGCGAAGAAAAAGGGAAAAAGTGAGTTCGTGTTGAAGTCTATTCATTGACCCATTACACCGCAGGATGATATTTACTGCGACATTATTGTCAGTATTTTTATTGCACACAATAGTAGACATTTTGACTCTGTGTGTCGAGAAAGATTTGCCATCGCGTCAACATCAAGATTTTTTGTGCAAAGATTCTCTCTTTTTCGTCTAGACTCTAGACACATACTGGTCTAGAAGAGCTGAGGAAGAAAGAAAATATGTGTTTTTCTTGAGCCGGTGGAAAAAATGCGGATTATGCGGAATCATATAAACCGTTGAAGTTGGGAGGTTAAGCAGGAAAGCGTACATGAATTTTTCGTTCTTAAGAGGAGAAGAAAAACAAGGAGTTTGTTCTCGAACAACTTTTAAATACTTTATTGCCTACTGTTTTGAAACTTGAAAGTACAATTGTTTCGCTGGTTTGTCACATTACCTCATACTTTATTACCTTTGT
>JAHZMY010002053.1:0-13650 GCA_027743915.1 Seira sanloemensis | reverse complement strand
AATTAATACATCTGAGACACAAAAGGAGTGAGCGAAGTCATCATCATCGTCGTCATAACCTCAAGCTCGTTTTGATATGTTACCTTCATTTTGTCATTGAGCTTTGTCACCGTACTCCGTTGGAAGAGAGTTGGCGTGGGAAGGAAGCAGTGTCACTGAAATTCTTTTCACCGGGGCATGCATTGCATGAAATGTTGTATTCAACAACAAAGTAATCTTTTCCGCCCCGTGAGCTTAGAGTAGAAATTAAAAATTAGCATGATGGATCTTTGCTTACCCACCTTATTGTATTTGTTCGTCGAAGTAACGGAAAACAATTGAAAATGATATCCCCCGGTCTACAAAGGAATATGCTTCTTGGTTTGAATAACTGCAGATATTTAATGGAAACCTCAAGAAGGCCAGATCTTCATTACTTGGTGTATTGCCACCATTCTCTTATTATTTTATCATTTCCTCTGGTATGCCCAAACGAGATGTAATTTTATGAAAAACTACTTCATCACTCTATTGTTGACACCATGATATTGTTGTACTGTTGGATTGGAGCTACCACGATACTACGAGCTATGTACTAACCAGGGGCAGGAAGAGAAAGTGTCTGCGAGTACAAAAACATTTTCTGCTTTTCATCAATTTCACCCTTCAACCATTGCCATCCAACGACTTTCTCTCGACAAACATTCCATCCATCCATGTCTTTTGTTTGTTTCCTCACATTCTCTCTACAAACTAGAAAAAAACTTCTATCCATTTTCTGTACGGTTTTGATGCTTGTACGAAATCATAATGAAAATAATAGGGAAAAGATGGGAAAGGGAGAGTTCGTGGCAAGCGAAATCGCGTACCATCTCATATAGAAGGCGAGCTAAATATATCTCAAGTCATTTTTCACGATTTCTTGAGCCACCATATTCTCCCCTATTATTATTTCGAAGGGATTTAGAGTGAAAAAATGGAATGAATGGAAATAATTTTGTATTGTGCACCTTGTACTATTCTACTAAATCCCAGCACTCTGCTTTCGCGCTATTTTTAATCCCTGGAAAATTTAGTGACGATATGAGTAAAACTAATAGAAATTACGTGGGAAGCACGGACAGAACACTTTATCATTAGAATGAGAAGAAATTAAAAAATCAAAATGCAGGTTTAACCAGCTGCCTGCAGACCCATACCGTACTGACTATTTTATTGTCCGGCAAAAGAAACCGGTGAAATAAGTAGTAAGGGAGTGGAGAGGACGTAAGAAAGTTGCATTGCAACAGCCTCATCAAGCATTATCATGATCATCTCTTCCAACTTGGTCTTTTTAGCCTACCCAACTGCTTTACAGTTGCAGCTTGTTCAAACACAAAGAGCAGTCATAATAGTGAAAACGTGAAAGTGGTTGAAGTAATGAAATGGCCAGCAGAAAAAGAAACTTCTTTTGCTTCAGCGTTCTCCCTTACTTTGACAAGGCATACATGGCTGCCAAGAATTTTTCCATCTCCTGGACTTTTTTTCGGGAAATGCGCCAGAAGTAGCTGAGGCTGCGAGCGGAGCAGTGCATTGGAAGAAATAAAAAATATTCGCTTGAGACTGGAAGAAAATGTACAACAAAGCTAAAAAATATTGGCCTTTAGTATTACATATTACATGTGTGTGAAATAAAAATTATTTCTACCATGTATTCGCATTATACTCATTCCCTAATGGAAATGGCTTTGGCTGACTTTCATCATTATGGAAAAGGAATGGACATTATGAAGAACTATTTAAAGTTTAGAGTCAAGAGCAAAGATAAATTCTCTGGAAAGATTTAATTTTGCAAATGGTGTATTGGCCAAAGGATGTTGCACTTTTACTGCAAAAAAACTAACAAAATGTATCTTGTGTATCTTTTGCACGTGTACTTTAGGTTTCTGATATTAGTTTCTGCACACATTTTATGCAATTTTGTCTTTTGCATATTTCACTACGGTTAAAACTTCCCGTTATAATTTTCTATATAATTTTTATTGTTAAATCTGTGAAGTAAAACCGAATAGACGTTTGCGTTAGCCAATATAAAAATTCTTTGAAGAAAAAATATGAAATATAAATGTACCCCCGGAGAATGACAAATGACTTGTCTTCATTCTCTTAGGCGAGCAGAAAAAAATACCGCATGTCTTGAGGTGACATTCATGTTGATTTGTGCTTTGTGCACATGAAAACATTTCCACAGATTGTCATCTTTTTTAAACGCAGCGTTCATCACTGCCTCTAGCATTGTACGTACCTAATGGAAGAAGAACTTGGCACGCAAGATTTGTTTTCCTTGGCATATGCGTGTGGTTTTTCCAAGAGTTTCTGTACTTTCACTTACACAATGGTATGCAAAAGGTAATGCAGGAGTTTTCATGATTGTGTCATCATATCTTGTCACCCTTATGCTGTACTTGTATATTGACATGATCTAGATAACAATGTCAGCAATGATTATATTGAAAGCACCGAACGCATTAGATTTGGGGATTAATACTTCATGTCTATATTTTCAGAATTCCATAACTCGTACTGGTTTACAAAATTGTCGTCTTTGCCTCCAATAAATTTTCTCTTACTATAGCAAAGAGCGCATTAGTTTTCTTGCATTTACAACGATCTAATATCAGTACTTGAGGGGACGCTTTTATTAGCACAATTTTAAGGACACTACGGTAGACAACAATCACTTTTAGCCCTAGTTTCAATTTGAACTACTTGTTATCCTATCGGGCATCTTAAATCCAGTGAAGACACGCGCTAAAACATTTACACCTTTTTTAGGGGAGCATGAGCATCTTAAATATGTATATATTTCCGGCTCAAGCTTCACGTTCACTTGAAGTCGTCAAATTACCCTACTAATCTTCCGTAATAAATGATATTGTTATATCCCTTAATGTTTATTATTACGATAAGTGCAGGATTTGTTGCGTCCAAGTGTAAGTGCATGGGGTTGAAATGACGATTGTGGTGAGAAGGAGTCTCTTTACTTTGATTCTTTTCAATGCGTTATATTCCTCATTTTTCAGCTCGGCGATAGAGAAAGCTGATGACTATGACTATTCCTATATATTCCTTGACTTTGATGCACGGCAGGCACTGCTTAAACAAATTTTTGAGAGGGGTGCAATTCGGTCAACAGAAAATTCAGATGCTTAAATAGTGCAATGGAACGTTGTAGAAAGTTAAGTAAATCGAACAAAAGGAATGATACACATAAGACTACACATAAAAAATCGAAGCAAAAAGTTCTGATGTCTGATGCAGAATATAAATATATTCAATGAAAGAAAATCCAATCTTTGCTAAAAAAAATCATGTTCTGCGAATGAGGAATCGCGTTTTCTTGGAGAAAACACGGCATTTTCGTAAGAAAAATGGTAAACCCTAATTGTGGTTTACGAAGAGGAAAAATCGCATTTTTGCACGGTGATTTCGAAGGGAAAATATGTGAATTTGGAAGAGAAAACATCGCATTTTGGCAAGAAAAATGGTGATTTGAAATGTAAACTTTTCTTTGAGTCTTTGGAATGCACAATTGTGGTTTTGCAGGAGAAAACTCGCATTTTGGCAAGGAAAAATTATAGAAAAATTGGAATTTTGAGAGAAGAGTGGTGCTTTGCGAAGTAACATTGTGGCAAAATTGGTCTGATTTGGAAAAGAACATTCCGGGTTGTGAAAAATAATTAGTAACTTTTGTACGACAAAAATCATGATTTGGATGCAAGTCGGGTTTTTTAAAGGAAGAAATTAAAACGTTGGGTAAAAAAACCTTGAATCAAATAAAGGTATCCTGTAAAAAGCTAAAGTGCCAATTTCAAGTTGTTTAAAAAGGACTGTGGTTTCAGTGCAACTTAGAAACACCAGAGAATTCATTGAGGATTTTTGTACGAAAATTTCAGAGGGGTACATGTACCCCCTTATTCCGCAGTGCCTGATGCACGGTTTGTATACATGACTATACATAAGCAATCGTGTTCGTATAGGTATGTATAATCGTTTGCCTTGATGCATCATCCATTCGCGGAATATGTATACGGTTGTTTGAATGTAAAAAAGGCTATCATTTGGAATCTTTATTATTTACTTTCCTTGAGTACACAAACTTGTGGGGGCAAAGTGATTAGTTCCGCAAGAAATAAAGATTCTGATTCTGAACTGATGATGGGTCATAAAATTAGTTGGAATTGCATTTCCTTTTTTTACAATAGAAATACAGTCTAAGATATTCCTCATACATCATAATTTTTCCCGTCGTATCTGTTTGTGTCATTTCATCTAACTTCTTCGTGGCATAGTATTTCCGGAAATGTGTTTCATTTTGGGAAGTGACTAATATGAAATAAACCGTGTGACTAGCTAAGTCTTCCTACAAAAAATTGCTCGTTTCCAAGAAAAATATTTGGAATTATTTGCTTGTCTTGAATTAACTTGTGCCAATAAGAATCATGATCAAGAACCCTCTTTCTCGAAAAAATGATTCATCATAGTACTTTTCCCCCATTTTACCCAATTCCATGAAATTAATGAAAAACATGAATGACGAATGATTGTTTGTAATTGCACTGTATAGACGCCTATTACAAGCATCTTTAAAATTTAGATGCAGCGCTGTTAGTCGAATGGAAAGTGTTTTTAATTTATTTAATGCACTTCTATCTTTAATTCATTCATTAATTCAAAATGTGTCACGTAGTAATTCAAGCATTCTGGGGATTTGAATCGCCACAAATAATCTCATTGGTAATTTGAGGACAGTGAATGCGCTATAAGTGACTTCAAAATGTATCCAATAGATTTACTAGTATCTCATTAATCTTCTAAAGGGCGCTAATATAGCATTGATTTACTTTGTTAAATAAGTCTACATGCATTCGTATTACTCCTAGTTGACTTATCTAATCCTTATCATTCGTCACGAAACTTTTTTACTGTTACCATTTTCAGTGCTAACTATACATAGTTCTCATCATTATCACATTTTTGAGGATCGCACGGTCATAAATTACATGGTTTTTGGGATGAGCCTTTTTGTAAAGATATGGCATCACTGAAAGTACATTTGTGGAACGAAACTTTTGCATAGGTCAGCAGATTTTTCTTGGTCCTGGATGAGACTTTTCTGCACGGTGATGCATCAAATCCTCCATTTTCCCACCAAGCGACGAACGTCTTCATTTCTGCAGTACTTGCATTGGGCCACTGGTTTTTCGGCTACTACGTGTCCTATTTGAACTAAAGTCCGAATTTCAAATCTAGACTAGACAAGGATGTGCATAATATTTATTAGAGAATTCCAGTTTCGAAGCATGTCAGGCTCCACGTTTTCATATGCCGTGCACACCAATCAACTTTTCCTTTATGACTCTAAAATGTGAAAATTTAACTGGCAGTGTGAGGTCAGGCGTAGTCACATTCTCATGCTGGATTGCTTGAAGCAGGGAAGGGAAAGGGACAGAGTGAAAATGAAGTGAAATTGAGGACGTGTGTGCAGCTGTAATAAAGCAATATTGTGCAGCTAATACGTGAATACAAGGCTCATCGTGTTCGTGAGTTCGAGACACGATTTCGTGCCAAATAGTACAAAGAGCTCAATAGAATAAACACTTGAGCCCATAGTTTTTAGCTGAATGCTAATGAATATACTTCGTGGGGCCATGGTGCCGTTCCCCTTTACTCATTCAACAGAGAGAAACCGCAAAGAGATAAAAACACGTAACGATTTTTGTCTCTCGTTTGTGCACAGTTCCGGTTGATTCCATTTTTTGTTGGAGAAAGTACCTAATCTATGTACAAACTAACTTGCGTAGACACATAAAGACTTTCTACAAACATCGCGAGTTTTCCCCATCCTGTCACAGAGCTACACCGCACCACTTACCCCATTCTACACACTGATTCCGCTCTTATCATCAGTTTGTCTTTGACAAAAAAAAGTTTTTTTTTTCTCATGGACTTTCACGTTCCAATCTAGAGAACAACAGCTGAGCCGAACAAGTTTTTTAAACGTGAAATTCTCTTTTATTCTCACATTCTCATCATTTCAATGGGATATGGCTTAACTTTGCGTAAATCCGAAATTGCATCCTCATGTACTTAATTGAAGTCAAAAGGATAGTGAAAGTTTGTTCCAACTGTTTTATGCATTGTATTTAGTATAAATCCTTGTTTGGCACGTAAATGTCCATTTATTTTACATTCTTCACCGAAACATCCATGTTTCAGGGTTTAACACGGGATGCTTGTCCCAACTCAAATTGATTTACGGTCTTCTACTTTCCATGTAACCTGTCCATTTTCAAGTGCGTACCTATTTGACCTTTCTTTGAAATGTTAGCATTGCACTGGCGTTTTCCCCTTTACTTCTTTTGATTATGTGAGGGGCTCAAGTGGAAAACTCCGTGTATGGATGACAAGCATTTTTATCCCAACGTAGATTAATAGAAAAAGTAATCGAATCCAGCACTTTCAACGATTTGTTTTTGAGCTAGTGGTGTGCACTGGGTAGAAAGCAAAGGCAAAACCGAAAGCCTAACTTAGCGTGACGACAGTTTGGTAAAATCGTCCAGGAAAAATGAAAATTTTATGGTACACATCTTTCCCTTTTTACTTAGTTTTCGATTGTCAGCCAGTCGGTGCTCGTACTATTGTCTCTCTGCTCCGCTTTTCTTTTACTTCCGTTTTTTTAAAATTATGCTTTCACGGTTAAAAATCTCGAATCTTGTAATGTCTTCTTCTATATTTCTTACATCATGGTGCATCTGTCCATACGTGAGTTTACAACTAGTTTGTGAATGTGACCATGTTATGAATCGATTCGATGCATTCATTTATTCAGCAGTTAGCTTTTATTTTTAAAATGAAGCTAACAAAATTCTATGGCTCACTCACCCTCTTCCGATTTTTTACACTTGAGAGACAAAGCAGAGTCGGCCCACTGCACGCTAGAAAAGACACAAAGACAAGCATCAGACCATTTCCCAAGACTTGTGCAGAATACATAAGCAACCAATTTATTTACATGGTGCAATATTATAACTGAACTAACTCACCTCGTACCACTGTTTCAGTTTTGCACTGGTCGTAATAGTGTAAGTAAAAGTCAGGCGAAGTGACAGTTAGTAACGAAATAATGGGAGAGAACTTGTAATCTGTGGCTATCATGATTCTCTATCTCTCCGGGCTTAATGGTCTTCTAAAAATGGATCTGTGTTGTACACATCCTATTTACTTCCTTCACTGTTTACATTCCTCCTTTTCTCTCTCAGAGTTTGCTCCTTTTCCCTGCACTTTTCTCAGGGAAAAGTCTCTCTTTTTTTGCCGTAATCTTCTTTTCTTCGTCTTCGATGCGTGGAAAACTATATTATTTTTACTTGATGATGATGATGATGACTACTACGACAACGGTGCATGCTACAGCGACGATGGAGACTACGACTTGGTCTTACAAGAAATGTCTGAAAAAGCTGCGGTGCGTTTATACACACAGAGAGAGAGATGCCATTATGTTTGCATAACTTCTTTTATGTACTTACTTACACGTATTGGCATTAACATTTTCTGGGGAGACTGGCGAAAAACGATGAAATTACTGTTCTTTTATTTCANATGTTTGCATAACTTCTTTTATGTACTTACTTACACGTATTGGCATTAACATTTTCTGGGGAGACTGGCGAAAAACGATGAAATTACTGTTCTTTTATTTCACGTTTAGTTTCTTTTGCTGTTGTAGGCGAAAAGTAGGAAGTGGGATGTTAAGAGATAAAAACAAACAAAAAATATGCTCACGGGTCGCAGTTTACATCCGCAGCATCATATTGTTCTTTTTAACGTCGTGATGGGGAAAGTATGGAAAGTTTGTGTGTGTGTGTCTATTTGAATACGGCGTAAATATCGTCATCATTACCATCATGTATGGATGTATCAAATGGGAGCAGCTTTTGCAACTTTGTTGGACACACTCTGAAATCTCCACTTTTTTATTATGAAAGAGAAGATGCACACACAAATTTTCTAGCTTTAAAAGTAGGACTGCTTATCATACTTTACTTGGTAGAGGATGATGTTATTGCATAAAGTCTTTCGCTTTTATTCATATTTTGCCCATTTCTCCTGTTTTATATGAAGCACATGGTCTTGGTTAGGAACTATGAACTTTGCTACTTACTGACATCCCTGCACCATTTTCGTAGGGTATTGCCTCCTGGCCAGATACATTTCTTCCCTGATGTACTGCCTCAGTGAAAAGTACTTTAACAGTGGGAATACCCGTATACTTTATGGTGTACTGTCTGGCCTTAAAAATGCAAGGAAGCACAAAAAATAGAAGGAAGAAAAGTGTTACGGTTTGCTGCATTATTTAATGGCTTACTATATGCTAAGGGTGTTTGAAAATGTGCTTGTGTTCATGTTCTGCAATATCTCGACTTCCTTTGTGTGCGTTCGTTGAGGATAAAAGTATAAATGTGAAACAAATGGAAAAAGTAACTGGAATTTTTTTACAGTTCCGCTCTCAACGAAACAAAGCACAATCTTTGTGTGCGTTCGTTGAGGATAAAAGTATAAATGTGAAACAAATGGAAAAAGTAACTGGAATTTTTTTACAGTTCCGCTCTCAACGAAACAAAGCACAGGCAGAGTGGGAATATAAAAAAGTTGATGCCATTTACTTGACTTCTCCAATAACAGAAAGTGAAATTGCATCAGGCCCTAGGCAAAACTGGGCGAGTAGATAAGTAGTATGCAAATAAAGTGGGACGCGCTATCGCTATCGCTCGAAATAGAAATTTGAGCTAAAATATGAATTACACTCAGTCCCGTCGTTGCATCTACCTAATATATAATCCATAACCTGCATTCAACTGTCCAAAAGAGGAAATTTCAAAAAATCGAACCTCAAAAGACAAGTAAAAAGTGATGGATAAGCCAGCCATTATTTTTTTGCCCTCCGTGTATTTTCAATACCAGCTAATCTCTAAACTAATCTCTTTGCTATCATAGTATATTTTCTTGAAAACAATGAAAGAGGAGGAGGAGGAGCTGAGAAAAGCATATATCTTTTACAATGGTCGTAATCTTTTATTATTGTATTCTATAGTTTCGTTGCACTTAAAATTGTACTTACTCCCACGTTTTTTATTCTTTCTTTCCAGGGCGGATTCAGCTGCATCTGAAAACTACCTTCCGGAACGTGGTGGCCTTACGGAATTCGGAAAGGTATCAAGATAACAAAGAACTCAGTCCCTATAAAACTCGTATAAAATGAGTCATAGTCTTTCCAATCTTTTCTAAAAGCAACTTTACGACTTTCTTTACTCCTTAGCATGTTTTTTTTGTCTTTTTTGTTGATCTTTTATTACTCACACACGCGCATAAAAGGGAAGGATTGAGAGGCAGAGGAGGGAAGGAATATAATAAAAGAATATCAAGCTATTGTCGCAAAGATCAACAAGATATTGCTTCATGTTCTTCACATACAAGCACTTTTCGAAAATCTTAATATCCTCTTCGTTCTCACATTATTCCCATTTCGTTTAACTCTCAAGATGTCAAGGAAAGAATCTCAGTTCTCCAGTGTGAGCATGAAATCAACAAGAAAAAAGTGTAATACATCACAAAGTATCATCATGATCATATCGAGCATGGAATGAAAAATGTTTCCACTTTTTTCTCTTTCACTTTTCTGCTCCCGTTTTAAAGACAGAATGAAAGAATATGTGAGACTTTTTCATGATTCAAATCCGGAGAGTTGTATGACTTTGCGTTTTATTACAACTTTTCACATGGTGTGTTTTTGTTTTTTATCTTTTTTGTTGTCATTTTGCTTTCAGACATTCCTCGAAATCAGATTTCCATACATTTTTTTCCTTTACAGTACAGCAAAAAATGCTGTTATTCATTTTTTTTACAAAACAAATCGTCATTTTTAAAGCGAAAATAAATCAATTTATTTTGCAACCAAGAATCAAAAGGCAAAAGTTTTCACATGTTTGTTTCAAATTTTTCTATGTAGTGACTTCTATTTGTCTATTTGAAGAAAATAATTAGTTCCATGTAAAATGACACACAGCAGAAGGACACACGTATACATAAATAATGATGAACGTCAGGGCTTTAATAATGAACACGACCAAAATTGAGCAGTCCATAAAAGCTTCGTAGAAGTCGCAATTAAAAAGGTAATATTTCATAAAGAAGGTGTATCGCTAGCATCAACTGGTTATTCAGACTCTTTTTCCCGTGGGCGTGAAAGTCACCACTGTGTCGTGGCGTCAACTGGTAGAATTTTTTTTGTTGATTTTTAATGTTTGCTGAAAGTTTAGGCATGTAACCGTTACATTGTAACGTAACGTAAAGGGAAAGTGTATCATTTCAAGTTTTAATTGATGAGCATGATTGATGTATACTTATTTATTCGAACTAATTTTTAGCTCACATCATTCAAGATTTTTTATTCCACTTTATTAATACAAGTCAACATTTGACAAAAAATACCTGGATGCGCGTATACTTACCTGAGCATGCTTAAAATGCGCATTGGAAATTGCAAGCATATCTCGTTAATTTTAATCAAGCGGAAAACTCAACTTCCATTGCATGAATACGCATAGTATTACGTAANCATTAGAAATTGCAAGCATATCTCGTTAATTTTAATCAAGCGGAAAACTAAACTTCCATTGCATGAATACGCATAGTATTACGTAATATTAGTTCGTCTATAACTGACTCGAAAAATAAGTTTCTAGAATGACACAGGAAGCGGATGTCATTCATTAATATTTTATTTCACCGTGATCCACTTTCTTTCTGGCATTCAAATGTTTTTACAATGAGTTTACTTTCATTGTTTGTCCCTCTTGCGCAGCTGAGATTCTCAAACTTGTCGTAAGTTCATATTTAAAAGACGTTTCTTTTTATCTTTATATTCCCTCCCTCTAAAACTGTATGAGAGGACGAACACTCTCATCGCCATCGTTTTATAATATGAGATTACCACCAATAAAAGTCATACATTTGAGAAACTGGAGGAGCGCTCCCGATAAGATATTTTTAGCCTGCACTTTTAGACATATGTTGATGACAGGAGATTGTCTTACAACTTTCATTCATTCCAGAACTGGCTTACGTTTTACTAAACAATATTCTCCAAAGGCTTTGCTGTTCGGGCTTTCTTTTATCATTAGATGAGCCTTGATGCGTTCATTTTTTATGAAAAATCATTAGAAATCAACTTTAACAAAGTTTCTTTCTTCTCTACTGGTTTCAGGGAGAAAGTTTTTAATTTCATAATCATCCCTACAGTATTTCACACCGACCAACGAGGAGAAAGTGATACCGCATGGGCTGTAAAAGCTGGCCAAAGCCGAAATTCAATAACTACATGTACCAATTTTTTTTGCAAAGTTAATGTAAAAACAAACTTTTTCTTTCCTTTTTCAATGTGTATTTTCAACGGTGATTCTGCTTAACAAAATTTAAATTAAATTTGAATCGGAATTTGCAAAGGAATGTGCGTCCAGTTGTATATTTAATGCACGTTTTCCCATATCCCCATAAGCTCTTAACTTTGGGTAATATTGCCATCCCTTTATATTTATTAAGAAAGTTTTGTAAAAAAAAGAGTGTCCGTCTCTTGTTTTATTTTCCTCTCTAGAGAAAAGCTGAACTTTTCCTGTGCTATCATGTAGTATTTACTAGGGCGCAATGAAGTCACGCTATAGGCGAACCGGTAAATAAATTTATCCCCAATTACGCATACATGCTTGCGTACTTAATTCATTATAACTTTGCAAGGAAGGGAATTCTGTTGAAGATTGTATTCAACTTGTAATCCTTCCTGCATCCTTCCCCCTCATAGCTTGAATACTACTCGTAGACAGTTGAAGAGTTAACTTATTAACAGCACCGTTGAGTTCACGTTTCCTTTGATGAATTGACTCTTGTGCGTAAAATGCGAACGTGAAGACAAAGACAAAAAAGTGTTGGAGTATGTGGAAAGAGAAAGTCGTGTTTTTGTTTAGTATTTACTTTGAAAGAGACATAAGGCGAGTCTACATGTCAGTTTCATTTTCAACTCATTTCGCCTCCATAAATGACTTATTCTTTCCTCGTCCTCTGTCCTTGTTTGCATATATTTTGCTTATTCACAACAGAATGAGTTCGACTCACGTCTACTTAGAGAAGTCGGAGCACTAAGGTTGATTACTGTTTTACTCATAAGTGCATAAAGAAAGCGTTGAGTCGGATCACAATTATGTTGTTTCTTCTGGCACATTTGCTCAACTGTCTTTGAACTCGTGTACGTGTACTTCTCCTCCATATAAATTAGCATGGATGGAAG
This sequence comes from Seira sanloemensis, assembly GCA_027743915.1. Lineage (NCBI taxonomy): Eukaryota > Metazoa > Arthropoda > Collembola > Entomobryomorpha > Entomobryidae > Seira > Seira sanloemensis. The sequence goes on along the minus strand of JAHZMY010002053.1, from coordinate 1,292 downwards.
CATACCCGGCGAGCATTTTTCATCAGAGTGAAGAAACTCGTTAAATGTCCACATAAAATGGATTGGTTACATTTGTTTCACTGGTGTGACAGTGCACAATACTTGGCAAGCAAGCAGCCTACGGTTATGTTTCATCATATAGTGCTAATTTTTTGCGTGGGATTAGCAGAATAGGCTACGGGAAAAATCTAGCTTTGTCTAGAAACAATTAAACTAGTTTCTAGAATAATTTTTGTACACACTCACATGTTCATTGTTGGGGAAAGTTTTAGTACAAATTGAAAATTTTTAAAGCTCCTCCAGAGTATCATGTCGAGTTGAGAAGCTGGTGCAAATTTAAATGTAGATGGGTTTTTTTCATTTTTTGTGCATACTCATATAACATTATGATTTTGAAATTCGAATTCAAGTATTTTGAAGACTTGCTGCATACACAAAATACTGTAATGTGTAGTATTTTCATGACGCATCGCGTGGACTGCTAGAAAAGCATAATGAATGAATAGTACTTTAATCTAAACATTCTTTAAGGAAGCAAGGTACAACGGTGAAAAACATAATGTAAGAGACAGGCTATAAGTCATGAGAAAACTGACAAATTGACTAATTCTCTGTTCATTTACAGGCTTCCAAAGGAGGGCTGGTAATGGTGTCCTTCTACAACGTCTTCGTCGCCTGCAATGAAACGGCAACTATTCATGACGTTATTGGTAAGTAATATTATACATAAGTAGAAAATCTAATTTACATCTCTAAAAAATTACTGTCTGGAGACAGTAGGAAAATCGTGTGTTTCATTCCAACAAGGGTTCCATACAGCACTTATTTTCGGCGTTCTAGTAACTTTTGAAAATTACAAGGGAAGTCGATTAGAAATGCAATGAGTTATTTTCAAGAAGTAGAGAAAAGAAAAGTTCTCTGGCATTGTTTCATTCTTTAGTCACCCAAAACCTGGGTGTATGTCTTGTGTGGGCATCGAAGCAGAAATGAAAAGCAATTTATAAACTGCTGTCACGTCATGAAAAATAGAAAGACGCAAAATAGTCTATGTTCCCAAGAAAATAAACCGTGTTTGTCACAGCCTTGGAAGTAGGCAACCCTGGAGTTTTTTCTTTTCTTTGGGGTTTTGCGCGTTCCATCAAAATTACGGCGAGGTTTACAATCAAGAGCTTGTCTTTGAAAACGGGGGAAACAAGGACCCGTCCCATCATCACCAATCAAATGGACATCATCATCGTCCTTCAAAACAGTAGATTACCTTTGCTGCCTTTTTTACCTGAGTTACATATAAA
>JAHZMY010002052.1:0-12573 GCA_027743915.1 Seira sanloemensis | reverse complement strand
AAAATTACAAGCCATTTGAATAAAATTTAACCTCTAAAATTTTAACATTAGTATATTACACTTCAGCTGAAATCACTAGGTAATAATCGAGAATTTGGATGAAAGTGCAATTTAAATGAAATTCACAAGCTATTGCACATTTTGCAAATTATTACGTATTTATTTTCTCTGCCTAAACGCATCATAAAATATTATATGTAATATCTGGTTATGGCAGATATTAGTTCTGAGGGAAAATATATACTAACAAGAAGAAAGAGATTTGTTATGGCTTACCTAGCTTTCTCTTATTATTTCCGGAAAAAAGTTCGTTTCATGCAATTGTTAAAAGTGTGGGCGATGATCCAACAGCACCGCCAACGCATTCATAATTCATTATTGCAGGCATTCGAGATTTTTAAAAACTTTTTGAGCAAGTAGTAGAAATAGCAAATCAAGGAATAGTAACTCAAATTCAAAACAAGTTACAATATAAAACAAGATACAAATGTCAAAGAAGTAATTTTGTAATGCAATCACAATCGCGATTTCAATGCGTTTTTGATGGAATACAGAAGCAAAAAACCTGGTTCAATTCTACAAAGACCGTTTCTTGGAAGAAATATCTACATAGTTTGCGTCAGTAATAGCAAATAGGTGCCTAATGTGCGTGAAACCTTTTTAGTCATCCATGTTTTGAATTATGAAACAGGTTTCCGTAATATTGTTCCTGGATTTTGATTTGTGAGGCTGACTTGATTTAGATAGATTACGTTTTGGGATACATTTCCCCGCTGTGTAGGATGATCCGAATATGAGTTTCCGTTTATATGTTACGTGTCCACGATGTACGAAAAGCTAGCAAAAGAGGAAAGTGCTCAGATTGATCTCTGCATGCTAACATTTGCAGCCCTGACGATTTACCCTATTGCAACCTACTTCTTCTCAAATGTTTCCAAACCTAAATATTTTGGTCTATCATGTTTTTCTGTAGACGACGGAGGAACGATGGAGGCACCGAAACAAGCATCACTGCAAGTAAAAGATCGTCGAAACTAAAGCGTCGGAAAGCGTACTACAAAGAGAAGAAAGAGGTAAACTGGACTGCGTACATTAATAAGCAAAATATTTCTTTGTATATTTCATTGAATGTCAAAAAGGATTACACAAAACACGCGTACACAATTTTGCAGGGCCGATCCAGAAGTTTGACTCAAATTGATAGTTTAGACCCAAGCATTCTGACGGGTAATAAATTAGACATGGAGTCAAAGTCTGGTCCAATAAGCTGCTCAAGTGAGCAAGTCCTCCTCCTCACTCCGCCGCCGGATTCTCGTGTCGCAAAGACGAATCTGGTAGGGTCCCAGGTAATTTCCCATTACATTATCTAATTCTCTTGTCTCATGATGTGAGCAAGTGTGCTTGTTCTAAAAATATATACCTAGTAATATTTTCTCTGATTTTTATTCTTCGTTTCGCAGCGTGGCAAGAACAGATTCTTTAGCAGCTCCACAGAAGAGCCGTCGATGTCACATGCAGGAGCCATGTGCGGTGAAGGAGCGGATTCGTTGAGTGCGCCAACAACAAATCTGCACTCCACACAGGGCTCATCCGACCCAAATCTGAATGTTTCCTCGACTGCGCCTTCCGCTTCGATTGCGGTGTCGTCGTCAAGCTCAGCGGCGAAGAAACGGTCTCTTCTGTCACTCTCCTCCCCACGCCATTCTCAGCAGCAACAGCAGCCCAGACAAAGCAGAGCCCCCTCTGGTTTCATATCGCATGAAGGATCGCTCAAGCTGAAGAACACAAAGCATAATCGGTGGAGTAGTCTCTTCACTCCAAGCATTAAGGACAATTCAAAAATGGATTTACTTTCACACTACTTGGAACAGTATGAGCAGTATGGAATTCCTAGACCTAGTATACTTCCCTGTGATAGCGATGATATGGAAGGTAAGAGAGAAAAACACTTGTCAAGGGAAAAAATGCTTTCAAGAGAAAGTGTATCAACTTCAAAAGCAACAAACAAAACTTTTTCCTCTACTGTTTGTCCAGCCATAAATACAATCGAGGAGGATTGGCGGCTTATTGTGAGTAACTGGAACGATTTAAGTTACCGGAGTAAGCAACAACAGTCCGCGATTTGGGAACTTGTTGAATCTGAAGCGGTGTACATACGAACACTTGAACTTCTCATTGATGTAAGTGAAATGCACGCAGGCATTCAATTTATGTATCTCTTCTCGAATCTGGTCATACGGCATGCTTTGTCACTTTTGAAGTACTAACTTGGAAGACTTGGAGCCAGTTTCAATGCTGCAAAAATGCTCAAGTAGAAAATCATGCAAGTTCAGGGCATACTAGGAGACAAATTCTGCCGCATGACCATTTTCTGGCCGTGTTGTGTGAAAGAAAATGCTGTGGTCACTGCCGCCACATACACGGGGATCAATCAAGAGATTTAAAGGAAACTATGGAGGAAAAAATGTTTTTTTTCTTCTTTCCAGCTCTTTCTCGCCTGCCTGTACAACCTACAAGCGGCAAATATCTTGAATGACATAGACCGTGATAGAATCTTTAGTAATATTTGTGATGTGTATAAATCGAACAAAGTACTTTGGCTTGATTGTATGCTTCCCATGGTACAAAAAGCCCGTGATTCAAAACAACCCTTTCAACCGTCTGAGCTTCATAGTGGATTTACCCAAGTAATCCATGATATACAATTTTGTTTCAGTTGTGATTTTGTAGCCAATTTTTTTTGGAATCAGGTTTAAATGAGATATTTTTCTGAAATTGCAGTTTAGTATTACCTGCCTGCCCTACATACAGTATTGTCTGGATCAAAGTTCAGCCCAAGACTACTGCCGAAGAATGGATCAGCACAATCCATTGTTCAAAGGGTACCTTGCGGTACGGCCTTACATTACATGCGATAATTTATAGTGTTTTTCATAAAGTCATTCTTCGCTGATTTCAACAAACATTTATATTGAATATTCATGAAATGTGGTTAAACAAAAAATGAGATTCAGCATTTTGTTTGTATGTATGGGCAGTGGTGTGAGACACGGAAGGAATGTAATCGAGAGCGACTCACTGATATACTCGTTCGGCCTTTACAAAGATTAACCAAGTACTCCTTACTCCTAAAAGCCATTCTCAAGTACACGGATGACACGGATGAAATTAAGCTACTGGAGGAGATGGTAAGCATAAAACCCCAGTTCTTTTTGGAGACCCTTCCTTTTTATTTACTCCTGCTTCAGGCACTCGACGTAAAAGTGCCATTCAAAATCAAAGGCTTACAATGGTTCAATGAATGAATATTTACACTCATTTCAGATTCTCAGTGTTGAGCGTTTTGTGAAGAGCGTAAATGGAGCGTTGCGAAGTCAGCAGGAATCGGAGCGGCTTCACGGAATCATGGATCGTATCGAGAATTACGAAGTTGTGGTAAGTCCTAAATCGACCTTGCCTGTACAAAGAAACCTTGTGAATTCCTTTGATCATCCTAAATATTTGATTTTTAAGGAAACGAGAGATGACGAGCTGGAGTCTGTAATTAAGAGCCATTCCAAGCTCAACCTGTTTGCGCCAATGCCGGGCTGTGGTAATGCAAAAAGATGGTTAATCTATGATAGCGATATGCGACTCCGTGATTCTTTCAGTTCGAAGGTATACACACATGCACAAGTACGCATTTTCCTGTTTATCATCTCATTAGCAAAAATGAAAGAGAAATCTGACTTTCTCCTATTTCAACAAGAAAGGGAGAGAAGCTAAAAGTTATCCGTCAGCCTTTTATTGTGGACCGCATATTGACCCGTGAATTTGCAAAAGACTCTTGTGCTTTCGGCTTAGTCTACTTGAACGAGTTTGGCACCGCGGATGCCGCACTCAGTCTACAGGGCCATGAGGCGAAGCTAGTCAAACTCTGGTTGGAGAACATTCGAAACGCAAGGAGATTGTATTTGACGGCAAAGGCAAAAGCCAATGTAAACAATAAATTTATTGTAGTATGCATGATCTATACAAGTGTACCATTGTACAAAATTAATTTAAAGGTGTAGATAAAAAAAACTTTGAAAAGAGGAAGAAAGTCTGGAGCCGATTTAGTGTCATTTCCCCTTTCACTTTCGGCTCCACATGAAAGGAGTACAAAAGAAGTATCTCTGACACAACAAAAGGATTTATTTACTTAATGACAATCGCGCATTGACAGCTTTCTCTTTTTTCCTATATGAGCTTTCCTATACGTCCTTATCGTAACATGATATGAGAACTTTGTCTTTGTAGGCCAACTTTGATATTCAACTGACGGAAGTGGAGGTTGACGATTTCTCAACGACTGAGCCGGCACTGGAGATAGAGGAAGATGAGAACAGTGGCATAATATATTTGCACTCGCAGAGCCCAAGAGAGGTTTCCAGTCGAGTCAGTCAGTTATCAAGCCTCCTCCACTCGCACAGGTATGACTTTAATATGGCTATAATGGAAAAGAAGACAAGAGCTCTTTCGCTCATTTTGATTCCAATCTTTTGTTAATGAGAGCACGATCCCAAAGACTTAATTCCTCAATATTTGCATATGTGAACTTTGTATTCCAGCGGTTCTATCGAGATGAATGATTCAAGTCGAGCGGTGAGTTTTGAGCACGAGCTTCGCGGCTCCAGTCTCAGCTCTGATGATGGAAATAGTAATGAACAAGCTCAGGCCCAAGCTGGAGGAAACGCTGGTGCCAGCACCGTTGCCAGATCTTTGAGTGTGGAAACGGGAAATCTACGTCCCTCATCGCCTCGCACGGAAAGGTACTTAAAGTAAAAGCTTCTTTACACCTCATCATTATTATTCGGTTGATTCTGGGTCATTTTGAGAAAAGTGGTGGTGAAAGACGAAGTAGTTTCGTACCTTGCTTGAATTAATGATGATTTTAAATGGCGGTGGCGTGGTTTCCTATTTAACACATATTGGGGAAAAAGTTTTTGCTAATAAGTACATTTCTTATCTTTGTGTTCTTGATGGGAAAACGGTGTGGTTTTTAATGGGGCATGTTGAGAAAAGTGTGTGTTGAAGACAGATTGTAAATAGAATAATACTATACTATATATATATGTAGCTTTCTCTGCTTATTCTCGGGCTCTCTTTTTGTAGACGGTCTTTTCTCTCGACATCTCCTACGCCCAACACGCTTTCAGTACAAATTCCCGTTTGCGGCTATTCGGGTCAATCTTTGCCTAATCTGACGTCGGCCTATGAATCTTCCACAACGCATTCTCACTCGCTTACCGTACCCAAATCTCTCAGCCCTACTAATCGGTACTGCATCTTTTAGCGGTTCAATAATAGCTGTATACCTACTTTTTGAAAATTTGATGATGGATTATTTGTGTGAGAAATGGACGGTGGTGCAATGAAATCTGTGTTTTGTGAAACCACAGGGGCGTCTCCTATCCTCCTCCTTCACCGCGAAGCCTGAGACGCACCAAGGCTCTGCTCCAAAGTGCTAAGCCTCCATTACAAAAATCGAAAAATGTGGCTGGCACAGACTGCAAAAGTCCGGAGAAAACGGCGAGTCTCATGACATGCCTTAGTGTTGACAGAGCCAATCTTTCGGAAGCTACCACAATTGGTACGTAGAAAAGATGAATTGCGTGGGGGAACACGTGCTCAATTTGCAATGCCGAACCGAAATCGCTCTCGCATTTACCATTTTGACACTTGCAAATTACACGTAATTTATTTTGTGCAGATGTAACACCTCCAGCGAAGGAGGTTTCTTCGTCGGTCGACTGCACTATAGATATCACGCCACCGAGTAAAGACGTCTCACCAGTAGCGCCACATCCCGAGGGCAAGTCTTTCTTGGCACGGTCAGTTAGTCCTACTCGGCCGAGGAGCCCAGTGGGCCCAGAGGATAAGTCGAGATCATCATCGCCTAATTCCTCTCCATTTGTGAGACAAAGGAGTCGGGGAGCAAGCCCAGAGCGGGGAGCTGCTGCCAACGTCGCACCTGGACCACCCGCTGGGATTGCGAGGAGATTGGCGAGAAGTGATAGGCTGGATACAAAACGCTACTACACGGCCGGCGTAATTGAGGATATCAAGGTAAAAAATGGAAAAAAAGGATTTTAATATTTGAGACCAAGATTTACATTTTTCTGGCAACTTTCTTTCCACAGAAAGAGAATAATGCAGATAAAGACGCAAGCATTCACAAGAGACACTCGTGGAACTACGGGCCGCAAACACAGCAGAACCAAGGTGGCCATCAACACCATCACCAGCATCCACATCAACTCGCGGCGGACTCGGCGGTTCTCAGAAATAGACACTTTTTCAGGTACCAGAGAGGAGTGTGAAGGAAGAAAGGAGTTTTTTTAAAAACAAAGACCTAAAATGTTTTTTCCATATCTAACCTCACAAAGCTTCAATTTTTTTCTTAGCATCTGCTGCTGCTCACTCTAGTGCATGATGCAAATAACATGACTAAATCCATTTTAAACTGGAACATGTATTTTTTCTTTTTGTTTGATTAGTGCTAATTGTGGCAACCCTTTTTTATTTTGTTTTCCCTACAATTTAGTTGCGAAAGCATGACCAGTATTCGTAGCTCATCTGGTGTATCTTCGACTAGCTCCATTTTGCATTGTATTAGTGATCTGGAAGCACACGACATTCCTGAGGAGCACTCCAGTATTGCCACCAGCTCTAACCCAAGTCGCCCCGAGAGCCCGAGACTACTTCCCGACGTGCTCATTGCCGTCAGTGAGCCGGACAGGGACGACGAGGAAGACAATGAGAGCGACGCGGATGACCAACACTCTGCTTACGGTGTACGCGGAAGTTCTCCGCGAACTTCCAAGAGCCCCCGCCATTATTCCCCTGAAAGGGTTGTGTGGGACAGTAGTCGACGAGCCTCATGTACCGGCACAGACAATCCAGCCTTCGAAGAGGAGCCCGGTCGCAGCGGCGGCGGTGGTGACCCACAACCTCGGAGCTCACAATATGGGAGAAAGCACTTTCTCATGAGAGACCCAGTCGTTGGACCACAACACAGCAGCTCCTCGGAAAGTGGCTCAACGGATGATCAAACTGCTCACGACTTCCAAAATAGAGCAGGAAGAACGGCTCAGGACCGAGCAAAGAGTAACAACATTCTCGACTTCATCCTCACTGACGCGTCTATAGAAGCTTCGTAAGTTATACACTTTAATTACAATCTCAAAAATTCCCTCCAGATTACACGAGCGCAAGCAATCCACATGTTTATACTTTTTTCAGGGAAGTATGATGGTTAAAGGATTCCGTGAGGCCGGCTGTGAATAAGTGTGTCATCTCGTAGCGAATTCCGAAATTCAACCGTGTTCTGTAACCTCGACGAGATTTGTTTATAGAGTATAAAAACTTGAGAAACGTTCGTGTGCTAAGCCAAGTATACCCTCGTAGATTATCTATGCTATAAGTATATTAATTCCTGAAATTGTACACAATGTTATGCAGCATATTAAGATCTTGCGAGATATGTAGCATTATTATTACCTCAACAATTGAGATGATTGTAGCGTATGTGGAAATTCAACACATTTTTGCTACTTGTATATTGGACGAAACGTAGTGTTTGTATTATGTAAACTGTACATTTACGAGACAAATTTTTAAACAAGATGCCCTACAATTTTAGCTTTCATGCGGTCCTCCAAGAGGACGTTAAAAGTATACCTCTACATAATATGTAATGCTCGATTTAGTATATCATAATAATAACAATCGCTTTTAAACGTTAACGTTTTAAGAAGTTTTGGTAATCGTACGTGTGTTACTTTAAGTTGTTTTAATGAAATGCCATGTAAAATGGTTTATTCAAGGGGACAAAAACTCTTCAAAAAATGACTTTGAGCTCCAGTACCTACAACTAAGTATAAATATAATCCTAAAATATATATGACTTGATAAAAACCAATCATTTTTATAGTAAACCAAACATAAATACATATAATAATATTAACTGACTACAGTAGAATATCTGGCTCCGAAATTATATTACCGTAAAGACGATTCGTAGGGAGTATACATTGCAGGCAAATGTATTAAAATAAACAAGTATTCTTTTGACTACAATTTACAAATATTCTTCCCTTATTTATTTTCCAACTCTTTCACATACCTACATACATACATTCCATTATCATTCTATGCATACTCACAATTTTTTCAGAATGCCGTTGCTCTTGGCGTACATAACCGTTTACTGTTGTTAGCGCCGCGTATTAGAAGACTCACGTACTACAAAATGCTTTCACTATTTTCTCCCCTTTCGTAAGGTTTGATACCACCTTTGCATCAAAGATGTGATCTGCGCTCTCTCCATAGATCAAATGACCTGATTTCATAAGCTCTCACATTCATATTGCTAAATGATGAAAAAGCTCACGCTCAACATCCACTTACTCAATTCCATGGACCAAGGGAATATTTAATGAGGCTACATACACTGGAAAAACAAATAGGTTAGAGGATTTTGTTCGAGCTTGTCAATCCTTCACTTTATTCCCAAGAGGCAAGAGAAATTGAAGACATGATTTACTCGAACAGGCTCAAGTGACTACCTACTCAAATTCCTCACATCTTGCTGGTTTGAGTATGAATGTGGGTGGTGCTGATGAAAGCGGGGAATTATTTAGCTGAATATGATCTAAAAGGTGTTTAATTTTGGAGACACACATTTACTATATAGTACGTGCGATGTAAATTATAGTGGACTTCATTTCTTAGGACACTCTTCCATTTCCCCAAAGAAAAAAAGTTTATGGTGCGATTTGATTCCTACACAAATTCGCCACCGTCCCAGTTTCATCATGAAACATGCTGTTTGGAATTAAGCAATCTGAATCTTGAGAGTCCATTGTCCAAAGTCACAGCTTTCTTGAGAGCACAATGAACGTGACGTATGCACTTTAAGTCCTCAGTTCTTGTTTCGCTTTATCCTTTTTGACGAAGTCCAATCTTTTTCTGAGAATTTCCCTGTAAAATTGAATACATATAAAGGGCTTTCCCATTAATGGACTTATTTCCTCTTTAAATAACACTAAATACTCTGAAAACCTGAGAGACTCGAGTAGCGGCCAACAAAAGCATAAAAGCGGAACATTTTTTTCAATCTTCACTCCGCACCCTTCCAGGCGGCACTCGTCAAGTACGTGTCAACCCATCTTTTCAGAGAGGAAGACAGCCGCATAAGCTTGTAGAATGGCCGTAAACATGCGGCGTGGAAAAGTTCCTGCTTTACGAGCACGGCCCAACTCTATTTTCTAATGCAAATNATGGCCGTAAACATGCGGCGTGGAAAAGTTCCTGCTTTACGAGCACGGCCCAACTCTATTTTCTAATGCAAATTACCAGCGACTTACAGACAGATCCCCGAGACCACGACGAAATTAGAAAGTTCGCAACTTGCCTCATGTCGAGAATTTGTATGAAAACCGAGTGCTCTTTTGCGTTTTCTGATGATTTTCTCTGAAAACATGAAAAAACCGAAATATATTATTTTCCATTAAAAGTCTTCCCATCAATTCCAAAATTCAAGAGCATTTTTTTGTAAGCCGAGTCCCTCAGGAAAAAATAAGTATATGGAAAATATTATTTAAAGCATAAAGGCTTTAGTCCTCTCTCCGTTCTTCAGATGATGGCGATAATGCAGAAAAAATATGGATTTTTTATCTTCTTCTTCCTATTTTCTTACAAAAAAGGTTTCAGTCTTAAATGCAAAAAGCGAGTTTTATATAAAAGGTGGCTTTTTATCTCCGGATCAAGTTCTACATCATACATGCTTTTAATCCATATATAATAATAAAAAGTCTTCTTCTCGAGTTTCTCTTAATTTATAAAAAGGGATACGTGGAGAAATGTGACATTTTTACTATATTTGATTCACACACGCAAAGGCAGCGGCAGACACAAGCTAAACAGCGTAAACTCGAAGCCGGCAAGAAAGAAGTCGAAACTCCGTCCTCTTCTCTTCTCTGGCTTCTCTCGAGTCGAGAGTGTGGGAAAAGTGTAGCGTAAAAGGAGCAGACAATCTCGAAACTCCATTTCAGTCTAGATCAAGTCAGTGGTGGAGGCAGAAGCGCACGCTGAAGTGCACGCTTGAATTCCACTGTTTTGAATGAAGCATCCCATCTCGTGAAACCAGACGCTCACAATCGCAATCACGTTCTTGCCTGTGTGTGGACCTACAATAACATAGGTAGACTAATCCAACCGGCTTCAATTCAACCAAAGTGGCAACATTTTTTTTCCTTCTTCTTCCGCATGCAAGGGACAATCCCGTTTCAGAAAAGGTTGCCAGAGAAGCAGAGCGACAGCTCAAATAATTAATTCTAAAGTAATCTGCATCAACATCAACAACGAGCCCAGAGGAAGCTTGAGTGAAGCAAAAGGACTCATTCTTATTTTTTTCTAAGAAAGTGAAACCCAAAAGTTGTTTGTGTTGTGGGGTGAAATGAAACAGAACTCGCTCTAGAAGATCCAACAAGAGGCCATTAGTCCAATGACATTAATGCTGATAGGAAGCTCAAGCAGGACTAATTGATTCAAATGGGATGTATTAGGCATAATAAGTAAATGGACTTTTTATAGCTCTTTGAAAAGGAGACCGTGTGTCGACGTTCCACTGGAAAAAAGAGGTATATCAACTTTCTTGTCTTATCATCACCTTCCATCTCACACCTGACATGAAAGAGGCTCTCTCTCTCTCATTTTGCATGTGCAAAAACACAGATTTGTTCTTACCGAGGCTGCATGTAAATCTTTGCATTAGTGTGAGAGGGAAGCTATTAGCTTATGTAAATATAAATGATATTAGCTCATAACCTGTGAAGAGCAAAGAGGAGTAGCTCTCTCCGAAACAAGTTGTACTTTATGTACTCTCGTAATCAAAGCACAACAGGAAAAGTACATTTCTAAAGTGAGAGGAAATTGCTCAATCTATGTACTAGAGTCTGGATCTGGAAAATATTGGAGGTGCAGGCTTTACACATTTTGACAGGGATATTATTATCAGACTTTTTTGTGTCTTTGATTATGGGTGCAATCAGGCGGAATGGATTGAGAGAGAGAGAGAGAGTCAAAATAATACAAGTTTTCCTCCGTGGAAAAAAGAGCAGTTTGATGCATTGCATTAATAACTTTTTCCTTCTTGTTTTCAGGGACACGGGAAAAAATCTTTTGAAGTTGTATTGCATCAAAGAGAAGGAAAAGGCACGCCTCTCAAAACTTTTTTGTTTTGTTTCTAAAGCATTATTAATTAAAGCCCTTTCCACTCCTCAGCAAAGGAAGCACACGCACTCCACACAACTTCTTCAAAGTGTAGGTGAACACTTGAAGATATCGTTACTTGCACCACATCTATCATTTTTAAAAAAGTGAACAAAATTAAAGTTTCTCATTGTCGGGAAAGAAGAGTGGAATCGGAGAAACTTTATCAAGTGAAATAGAGGAGAAAATTAGGTGAGATACTAGTCGAATAATTTAAGGAGACAAGTTGACAAGAACGAACTGGCAAATACTTAGCAAGTTCCTTTTCCGAGAGTGCACTCCAGCTCACTTCAAGTTTCCTGTTTTATTGTGACTTTTCTCAAATTGATGTGATCTAATTGTACCTGGACACAGACGAACAATTTTACGGACCATTCCATTCACTCAAGTGTTCCCTAATGAGGTTCAAAGGAGGCACATATAGCTAATCAAAGGTATGTGCTCTTCCGCAAAGAAGAACAGGAGGTGAAAAAATCTCTCCTAAGTTCAAGTTCCGTAAAGAGGTTCACTACCAAATAGGAAATAAAAAGTCGCATGAAAATTTTGTAACGGAAGCTCAAGAGAAAGGTGAACCTTTGCACACAAGAGAAAGAAGCACCAAGAAGAGAGAGAGAGAGAGATTCCACGGAAGTCGTGTGCTACCAGAAAAGGAGGCCGGTCATAAAAGCAAGAGCAAGTAAGTTTTTTTAAAAAAATTGAGTAAGCAAAGGCAACATCAAATTCATTTTCTGCTTGAATAAAATGCTTCAGAGGGAGATGGAGTTTCCTTCTTAGCATAAAACTGCAACTAAACACATCTGCCACAGTTTTTGTGTGGGAGATAGGGAATCTAGGTTGGTACCTTTGCAATTCACATGGGAGGCACAGAAGGTGCCACGCGTTTCATTTTCCCATTCTCAGACAAACCTGGAGTTGGCAGAAGCACACAAATCGATTCTACGCAAACTGAAGGTTAAAGTTTTGAATGCTAGTTTAAATCAGGCTTAGCTAAATGCATTTATGTTCAAGGAGAAGCAGAAAAGATGGTTTATATGAGTTAAATGAGCGTAATAAAACTTGACATTGTTTCTATAACGCGTTGAGCTTGTTGATGTGATGTAATAAAAGGAAAATCGCAGGTTTCCCCGTATCACCTGGAGCACTTCCTTTGTTCAGTTTACCTACATAATGTATGCATGTATGCATAACATAACACACTTGGTTTGCCTCACATAACACAAACAACATCAAAAACATTTCATTTATTGCTGTGTTCCACCCATGTTTTTATGTAAGGTA